>VZTV01103486.1:34570-59757 GCA_013400875.1 Anhinga rufa | reverse complement strand
TAACGGGACTGTTAGAAGAATTAGGATTTTCTTTGTTAAACAGGGTATCTCAGAAGGGAAGGATGGGTTGCATCTTTTATTGCCTTCTGTTTGGAGTCAGTTTAATTACTAGAACTCAGCCTGCTTCCCAAATTTTCAGGCTCTGTCACACTTACGGCATTCCTACCACAGCATCAGTGTTTAATTGCAGCATAGGAACTGTATATGGATTCTAACAAGCATGAAGTAACAGACTTCCAGGAAGGCCAGTCAAGTCTAGTCAGGAGCTTGAGCAAGCTTGTTAGACCACACTGCTGCAGCTTCACTGCTGCTGACATCCCGACTACTTGGAGCTAGATGAGTCCGCCTGTGCAGCATTCCCTTCTCCAATTGCATTTTAAATAAGGAACATCTTGTGGATCCTTCTGCAAAGTCCTTGTGTAATGGGGCACTTCACACATTGGACAGGTCCAGAATCACTCCTTTTCCAGTGCTCTCCAGTGGCCCCAGATCCCCCTGAAGCTTTTGGCTCTGCACTTTTTAAGAAAATGAATACCAAATCCCATGCCACTGAGATGCAAGTCTACAGCTGCTAATCATTTCCCTTCAGGATTAGCTGAGCCTGCTCCACTTCCACCTAGGGGCCAGGCACGTATGAAAAAGCTGGGCAGCTTTCTGTGGTTGCAGGGAGTGCTGTGCAAGGAGCTGATTTTCATGCTGGCATGTTCCAAGGGCTAGTGTGGCCCCATCACTGACTAACGGAGGAACAGAAAGGGAAGAAAGGGATAGCCTGGCATGAGGAGATTTTAATTTGGGTGCCAGGTAGGATTAACAGCTAGCTGAGGCAGAATTAGGGAAAGAGATGGCTCTCAGCTAGACCAGTGTCACTCAGACTTCACCAGCAACAGATACTAAGAAGGGAATGGGGCAGGAAAGCTGGAACTGGCGAAGGTTAGTAACTTCAAGACCTGCACAAAAAACACCTACTCAGTGCCACAAGGGAGCTGGATATGGCAGAAGTGCAGACTGGGCTTAGACGAGCAGACAGGAGACGACGCCCCTGTACTGTCCTGGTTTGTAATGCTTGCTTTATTGAGCACTGCTAACCCAGACAAGCTGGCAGTTCCCGCCAAATGACAGGCCATGCCTCTGTCTTAGCACCATTTTCTTTCTTGTGTTGTGCCTACAGGGGCATACAGACCCCCTGTGAGCAGTGCATAAGCTTTTCCCTTCCTGAGCAGAGGATGGATGCTAACCTACCCCCGAGTGCCACAGCTTCAGCTCTGCAGTTTAGCTCTGCCTTCAGCACAGGCACAGCGTGATCCTGCCAACTATGTGTGTTCCCAGGTTGCTAAATCCGCTCTTTGTCCAAAGAGGCTCAGGCTTGCAGCACCGCAGCTCTGCTAGCTTGCTCAGTGCATCCAGCTAACCCTGTCCTATCCTTCTCGAAACCTTACTGGAAGACTCCTTGTGCCTCTCTCTCACCTTGTCAGGCAGTTGGGGAGGGCTGCCTGCCCCTGAGGAGGGACCAGGTTGGACCAATTCTGTCATGGCCATTCTGTGGGCCACTGGAGGTGCTCAGCTGTGTCCACATTGCATGGTGCCAAGTTCTCAGTCCCCTTGGGTCCCTCCAGCACAGCTCTCCAAGCCCATGGCTCACTACTGGTTCATCAGCACAGTAAACACTTCATTGCCCACTGCCATGAGGCTCTGCCAAAGTTGTGCTAGGGTAGACAAATCCATGCAGTGAGGAAGCCAAACCTGGACTGCAGGGCAGGCAGGACTTCTGTGTCCCCTCTCTAGACTTGTCTGCACATGTAGGTGGCACTTCACATCAATACTATAAATTCAGCACTCCCTTCCACACCTTGTTCTAGGCACCAGCTCAGTGTTTGCACAGAGGAGGACGCCTCCACTCCCCTCCCTACCAGAAAAATAATTCTCCAGAATCAGGGCAAACGGTGATATGTTCCATGGACTGCCTCGAACCACTGTAATGCTTGACCAAGGGCCCAAACACCTGCTTCCTTGGAAAGGCATGGGAAGGTGGAGATGTAGTCCTGGCCTGAAATCAGTATTGCTCTAGAGCATCCCAAAAAGTATGTCATAGGCTGGCAAAGAAGAAAGGTCTTTCTTGGGACCATATGTATTTTGAAAGTTGTGGATGGGGGAGAACAGCTTGGATTTCCCACGACTTCTGACACTTTTATTGGAGGAATGACTTCTCTTTTTCAAATAATTTCTTACTTAGTGGTACCCCTATTTTCTGTCTCCACAGCACTCGTGCTTTACCCACCAGTCATCTCCTGACTGTCACATAGACTATGAGCTGCTCTTCTTGACCAAGGGTCTCTATTCCTGTACTATGCTTACCATGACAGAGCCCTGACCTTTCATTAGAGAATCAGAATATGAATACCTCCGATTCACAGCCCAGTATCTCACAGGTAGGAAAAATACAACAGGAAGACCAGGCACATTTTCCTTGCCTCATTTCCACCAATTACTCATAGTTCTATCTTCCTTTATTTTGCTGAATAATTTCTCTTCACTCTTCAAATATTTGGAGGCCAGGATCCTGCTCCTAATCAATCATCCCTTAGGCAAACTAGATTTTGCTTTTGTAATGTTTTTCTGCATAGTAGCTCCAGCCTCCTAATCATCTTTGTTGCTGTTCTTTGAGCTGCTTCTTGTTTGTCACGATTTTTCTGGTAATGCGGTTCCTGGAAGCAAGTGCAATATTCCAGGCACAGGAGCTCTGCGTGTCCCATTGCATGTGTGATGTTGCCCTCAGGTGGTTACTCCAGAGAGAAGATGCAGCTTTAAAAAAAACAAACTCCAATATCTTCAGGACAGAGATTTGTAACTGCATGGGAGCTGCAGAAAGGATAACTCTGCACTCTCTTAAGTGATGCCTTTGCGACAGAAACCAGGATTACTCTGGCTTTTTCTGGCCATCCATCCTCAGCTCTGCATTTTAAGTGTATTTCCCCATGTGGACGCCACTGCACTTAAAGAGCAGCAAGAATAATCTCAGTTTTAGTGAGCTACGCAAAGCTGAATGGGAATCCTGAGACAAGAGGCACAAGAACTGACACACTTTCACCATCAGCAACTTTATTAATACTAATTTTATTACTACAGCTACCTGTCTTGGTCACATTTTTCAGCAATTATTTTTGTCTCAAAATTATATGCAGCATAAAACTAAGATTTAGTTTCTTTATTACTCCAGGTGTTCCGTAACTCCTAAGTTATAATTCATATAAAGTCATGGAAAGTGACAAGAGTCTTTATTAAAGGTCAAATTAGAAATTCATTGTGCTTATCTCTCCTCTAGCTCAACTCTTCACAAAGCTAAGCCATCCTGCTCACTCATTCCCTTCTCCTATCACAGCCTCCACTGTCCCAGTGATTTATTTTCTGCTTTTTCCATTCTTCTCTGCCCCTTTGTTATGGAAGTGATCACACCTAACACTGATTTAAAGTGGAGTTACACAGCTGGTTTATTTAGGAATTATTATAGTAATATATATGTTACTGACCTATTTAATACATGGCATCTTATTTCAGTTTTGCTTTGCTCTGCATTGAGCTTCCCCTCTCAGCACTGTGCTATCCACTGAGGTGCCCAGAGCTTTTCCCTGAGACCAGCTCTAATTCAGAATTTTTCATTTAAATGAAAAGTAAAGGTAAATGAAATGTTTTTTTCCAGCTTCCCTTAACTTATACTGGCATACAGCAAGCTCCATCTGCCACTGCTGTGTCCCAGTTACCTAACTTCTGGCTCATTGTTGCTCCCACCAAATGCAAATGCCAAAACATGCATTGGGTTTAAATGGAGCAGCCTTTACTGGCCTTTTGAAGTTTTTCCCAATCATTCTGTATCTTACATAGATTTGGCTTTATCCTCTGGCTGTGGTGCAAAAGTAAGCTGTGGTCTCACTAATGGCACTGAAGATTTTGCTGTTGTGATCAAAGGAGGTGGACTGGGTCATTCTTTGCTACTGTATGTCTCAGTGCTGATCATGGGGGATGATGCCCTGCAGTTCCTGTCAGTGCAACACTGCTAAGAAACAGGTGCTTTCTCCTATGTTTTCTTTCACAATTTCACTTTAGTTCCTTGCTTCCTGCAGAACCAGTGCTTGTACAATCACTTGGTGTGTCTATAGGTGCATCCTCCCAGTAAGTTTTTGATCTGCTTACTACTTTCAACAACTTCAGCAAGCAGAGATTTCAAAAATAGTTCTGAAAGGTGTTTCTACAAGTTTCGTGAAAGTTGATTGCTTTGGGAAGCGCAGGGGGAGTTTTATAAACATACATGGAAAAAACAAAGTCTTAGAACAATTCAGTTAGAAAGTTGTTGTGTTTGTACTTGCAAATAGTGGCTGCATTTTGCAAATACGTGCAGGAAATGAGGCTTCATTAGTTCCACTGCTTGTGGAACTGCTTATTAATCTTTGGCAAGAATTCATCCTGCAAGCTGTTGTTGCCAAGTTTTCTTAATAGCCACTTGCAAAGGGCTTTATCCTTGTACCTTTGGGAAGGCCAGTCAGTTACGTATGCTGGGATTTTGCTTAGATAAGTCTTTCCAAGTATGCTGAAAAGCTGAAGAAGAGAAAAAAATTATACTTGCAGACTTGTTGCTACAGTCTTGTTTACCATATTCAGACCGATATCTTAAAATACAATACTAATTATTTTCCCATCTGTATTTGTGGGTCCTCATATAAGGCTTAAAGTCCAAAGTGCTATTTTCTTTAGATGACATGTCTGCAGTGCTGTTATTACATTACACTCAAACATCGCTGGTTTTCCAGGCTAGCTGTTTTTAATGAAAAATTAAAATCATATCCTTATGTTAGAAGCTCAGCTGATTCAGTCTTCATTTTCTTAATGCCCCTGGACCTGAAGAGTTTCTTCATATTACTGTTGTTGTTGTTGTTATACAATGTAGGCATAACAACTAATAATGGACAGTAGGAAAAAACGTAGAGAGAATAAATAATTATTCAGAAAGGAGGTCACAGAAATATTTCCAAATAGCTAGCACAGTTCTCAAAAAGGTCAGAAGTAGCGCATAGGATTAGAGCAGAAAACTTTCCAAATTTTCCAGTGAACTGAGCACATCACGAGACAGTCTTCTCAAAAAACGTCTCCTCTTGCATGTTTCTTCAGGCTTGCAAAGGGGAGTTCACACGCTCCAGCAGCCCCTCAGCTGCCTCCTGTAACGACTGTGGGAGCTCTGCAGGTGCCTAATGCTCAGCTGGTGTCTCTGCAAAACCCACGCTTGGATTTGGGCTTCTCCTTTTCCCTCTGAAGCCCTTCTTTGTAAGGGCTAGTTTCAGGAAGCTGGCTATGCAGAGCTATGGCAGAGCAACGGGACAGGGACAACTTGCCCCTCCCCTGCAACACACCTGCCCCTCGCAGCCACTGAGCACTGATGCCCACCGAAAGCAAGACCAGGAGTTTGCAACGATAAGGTTGGAGAAAAGGAACTTGGGATCTGGCCTGTAATAATAGTTACTATTACAGGATCCTCAGCAGCGGTCATTGTTACTGAGAAGGATTGAGATAATTCTCTGCTATTTCTTTTTGCCTCAGCCAAATATGATAATTTTTTTTTTTAGATTTTTTTTTGTTAAAATAAATAAATTCTTGAGAATAGACCCCCTACACATACTGATTTATCTGCAACCCTTTGTTGAAGATAAGCCCTTTGTTTCTGCCACCAATGCTTCTGTCACTACAGTAATGACAAATCTCCCAGGATATTCTTTTCCATAAGACATTTATATCTATATTGTCCTACAGATCTTAAGACTAATCCCTCCCTCAAGTGCCTGTTGTCAGTTGCATCCTTTTTTTTAATGATTCTTGCTTTCTTTGCAAGATGGTAGTTTTACGTGGCTTGGAGCAATGGTTGCAGGAGATATATAATGTACTTCTAAGATTGTAAGACAACAAAAATGGCATAACTGGCCGAGGTTTAAAGTTTTATCTGCACTGAGTGTATGGAGTTTCCTTCTGTATAAGAAATTCCTCATGCCCAGGCTGCTGGGCACCTGCGGTAGCTGAACCGAGCCCACAAGCCTCCACCACACTCACTTACCAAAACACCAGCAATGTGTCCAAGCCCAGGAGGGCTCTGTCTCACATTACGCTCCAGGATTAACACTCCTAGTGTGCAGCATAGCAGGACCCGTATCCCAGAGCACAGAAAGGACCGGTACACACGGCTTTCAGTGCAGGGCTGGATGCACATGCAGGGTCCATCACGTTTTTTTGCGCATCCGGGCTCTGAGCGCAAGCTCCCAGTGCCTCCTGCCAGCCTCCCATCACCAATATCCCTGAGATTATCCCCGGGGTATCAGTGACCTAAATACAATGATTTGGACTTGAAAGTTGCTTTTGTTTTTAATGTAGCTGAGCCTCTAAAACCAGCACATGTAACAAACTGCCTGTTTCCAAGCAGCTGTTGTGTAACTTTGCTTCCCCACCCCCAGAGATGTTGCCTGCCATTCATTTAATGGGCTCGGTTTCACTGGGAAGTGCCTGGGGGAACCTCTTAGCTCCCTAATTAGCAACAGAAGGGGCCAGTTCTTGCTGAAGGTAGCAGTGAAACATTTGGGAGGTCTCCTGAGAATAGGGGAGGCAGAGAAGGGGCCATTTCCAGCTGGGAAAACACTAACTTTTATTCAGTGTGCAGTGCAGAGCAGAGGACTAAAGAGAAGGTGTGGGGGGAAGGTACTTGCAGAAATTATGATGGGCTTTCTAGGCAAGAAGGGAGCATTTGTGAAGGGGAAGGAGAAGGGGATAGGAGAGATTGTCCCTGGCTCCCCCAAATTGTTCATTGCTCCCGCAATCTGAGTTTGATATGAGATACTGTGGAGCAGCACAGAGGCCTAATGGGCTGGCTACTGGTGGAGGCAGGAGCAAGGCATTGCTGTAATCTGCTCTCAGATGTTTGAGCTGGCTCTTGTTAATAAGATTCAGGAATTAACAGCTTGGAAGCACTTAGGAGCTCAGTGTTTCCTCCAAGGACCACTGAGGCTGAACACAGAGCCTGCCATTCAGGGCTGGAGTAGATCTTGGTGCAAAACAAATCTCCCGCCAACCAGCTGAATGTCCTGAGACCTCACTGGGAGGGTGAAAACTTTGCCTGTCCATTGCTGGTAGGGTGATGTGCTTTGGGTGCTCCTCAACACCCAGGACACAGCCACTCGCGGTAAGCTCTCCGATTTTTCCTTTGCAATCCCATTTCTGGGCAGTGCTTTTTTCATAAAATACCTATTGAGAAGAGTTGTGTGTGCATGAACAGTCCCAGCTTGGACCTCTTGGAGCATGGGGACCATTCTCTTTCAGAAGTCACACAGGGAAATGCAGGATTTGGTATCTTTGGCCTGTGGGAGCGAAGATGCAGTGAAGCAAAGGAAAGCCTTGTTAGCTTTAAGGCACTTCCTTAAAGCAAAGGAAGAAGGTGAAGTTCAAAGACAGAGTGATGCCTTGTGGCAAGCAGGGTTGCGGGAGCCTGGAGGAGAACAGGGGAGATCTGAAGTTTCCAGATACTGCCCTGCCCTGCAACATCACCAGCCAGCAGCTCGCCGGTAGCAGCCACTGACCAAATAAAAAGGAGAGAGCTGGTCCCTGGTATAACTCAGGAGACCACATTCATAAAGATCCCCTGTTACTGAGCACCATTTCCTGTCTAGTAATATTCTTAAGACAGTGAACCTGATTTTGTGCATAGAAAAGGAAAATTGTGCAGCAAAGCCTTCATGCTGTAAGATGAAGGGCAGAGCATTACAGCCGGGGCCATAAATCCCAGCAAGACGCTTGCAATGGCTCTAAAGGTCAGAATAACCATTTCCAGGTTGCCACAGCATATCAAGCTATAAAGGAGCTGTGTTCAAAGCTTCTGTGCTCCACTCTTACCTCTCTTCACTAGCTCATTTCATAACCAGAAGTCACCACTTTCCTCCTCATGTCTCAGGTTTCAGTATTAATGGTATCTATGAGGCTTGGATTATGATTACATGCAATGGGCAATGAGAAAAAACAGAAAGTCCAGCATANAAAAAGAAAAAAAAAAAAAAAAAAAAAAAGGTGATATGGCATGTACTGCGAGCTCCTCTTTCCCACTAGAGGGCACCCAGTATTTGCAGAACTGCTGCTGGCCTGTGGGTGCTTTCTCCAGCAGCAGGTCACGCTATGCCAGCATGAGCGAATGGGCCTGGGAGAGCTGGCAAGTTATGTTGTGTCTGGCTCCTCCTGCTCGTATCCAGCTGCTAAGCCAGCTGAAAAAATACATTAAGGTAACATTTTCACGTGCGCATTTTCTGTCGTTGCTGCAGTGGTGATCCTGCAGATCAGTGACAAGAGCAAGAGAAAAACATAGGAAACAAGTTCTCTGTTAGTGATCTGTGCAATGAAAATGTAGGAAATCCCTTTAGAAAATGATGCCAGTCATAAAGGGACTGTGGGACGGCAGCATTTGGAAGATTAGGTGGAGATGCAATAGTGAAATAGAGTATATCAAATACTATTCTCTCTCTTTCCTGCGCCCCCTGCTCTCATGCCAGAATAGCAGCTGAACCAGCAAAATCATGACACTGGGACAGAGGCAAAAAGCTTTCTAATGGTGCTCTGAGGAGGCTTTTTAAAAACAGATGTGCTAAGACGCCTGTCATTAAGGATAAGGGATCTTGCCCCAGTGCAGGGAGATGCTCCAAGGCACTTTTGCATGTCCTTTCCTGTGGGATCCCCCTTTCCATTTATCACCAAAATCTGGTGGGAGGCAGCCTTGTTGACTCCAGCAAGAAATTTCTGCCTGGAATTGTGCATTTTAGCCACTAGATGTTGTAAGAGAGAAGGAGAAAACCTTGTTTTCCATGGACAAACTGCTGCAGCATCCCAGGGCAGGGGATTTCCTCTGGGACCCTTTGATCTCTGCCCACCAGCACTCACACAAAAACCCAGCATTTCAGTAGAGGAGATCTTGGCACCTCAGCTATTTCAGATTAATCAGTGGTGGTTTGTCACCTTTTAGCCCCAGGTTATTAACAGCCTTAGTGTGTCCCTTTATATCTTAAGCAAAAGCTGTTCTGATTCTCCTAAATATTTTAAACAGAGAGCAGCAACTTGTATCTTTTCTCTGCAGCTTTAACTAGCTCTGCTGGCTCTTCCGACATTCCTGGTATAGATAATTTCACTCTCAGATATTTAAGCCCACCTTCCTCCATGAGCTTCTGTGCTTTTTCAAAGTGCTAGGTAAGACATAGAAATTTCCCAAGGTCTCTTTTACCTCCTGGAGACATCACAGCCTGTTGTACCTCAGCCTGGCACCTTACGGGGTCCTCAACTACCTTCCACATGGGTTGAAATTCTTTTCTCTTGTTGCTAATAATTCTCTAGTCTTCTGACTTTAGTCCCCTCTGCAATCAGTGATACCATCTTCCAAAAGGCCTCCAGAGACCTTGTTTTGCTTTGGAAATAGGACATTAAAGCTAAGTAACACCAGATGCACATAACAAGAAATAGCTATGGTGTAGCAATAAATTGAATAAATTCTTCAACCAAATGAAGAATTTACAAGCTTTTCTTCCTGATGGCTCTTTTTGATGCCAACAACAGGACAAGGGGCAATGGGCAGAAATTGGAACACGGGAAGTTCCATTTAAATATGAGGAAAAACTTCTCTCCTGTGCAGGTACCAGAACAGTGGCCCAGGCTGCCCAGAGAGGCTGTGGAGTCTCCTTCCCTGGAGACATTCAAACCCCGCCTGGACGCGGTCCTGTGTCCCCTGCTCTAGGTGTGCCTGCTCACACAGAGGGTTGGACAAGATGATCTCTTGAGGTCCCTTCCAACCCCTACCGTTGTGTGATTCTGTGATGGCACAGTGGCTACATATGAACACACAGCAGTATGAGATTAATCACCACAGATCTCACTGGTGATGGTACTTCACTTTGAGCATTGCATGGAGATAGGAATCATTTCCTCTGACAGTAAAATGTAACTATTCGTGGAGTGAAGCACAGCAAGGACACTGCAACAATTTAAGAAGAAAAAGCCTTCATCCAGTAAGATTTTAGCAATCATGAGGGAAATGAAATCTAGTTCTCTGAGATAAAACAAAGCATTGATTTCTGTGGAAAATTAAAACCTTAACTTCTCCTTTTTGTTTTGTTTTGGCTGCTGCAAATCACAGGTGTACATGGAATAGAGCCACGTCATACAGAGGTTAGAAGGGACACCTGGAGGTCAGCTCATGCCACCTCCTGCTCAGAGTAGGTCCAGGTAGACCAGGTGGTTTGGTGCTTTGCTCCTGTCAAATTTTGAATGCCTCCAAGTAGGGAGATTCCACATCCTCCCTGGGCCCCTGTCCCAGTGTCTAAATACCTCCATGGTGAACATTTCTCCCAATAGCTAACCAGAATTTCTCTTGTTGCAATTGGCATCCATTGCCTTTTGTCCTTCAACTGTTGCTCCTCCAGGATGAGTCTGGGTCTATTTTTTCTATGCTCTCCACTAGGTAGCTGTAGACAGCAATAAGACCCCTGCCTTTGCCTTCTCTTCTCCAGGCTGAAAAATCCTGGGTCCTTCTGTCTCTCCTCGTATGCCATGTGCTCCAGTCCCCTGGCAGCTTGGTGGCCCTACACCACCAGGGGTGGGCTCACTCCAATCTTTCCTCTACCAGCAAGGCCAGAACCGGACATGGCAGTCCAGATGTGGTCTCGCAAGTGATAAAGAGAGTGACGAATCACTTCACTCAGCCTGCTGGCTAACATGTTTGCTATATAGCCCTGTACACAGCTGGCCAGTCTCCAAGGAGTTGCTGTCTATGCATTTGGCACCCAGCCTGTGCTGGTGCACGGCTATTCCCTCCCCATGCAGGACCTTGCATTTGCCTCTGTTGAACTTAATTTGCAACTGCACGCGTAGGCAATAGGTGGCACTAATGGATGATGTAGCTTGCATTGTCACCAGGGGAGCGTCACTGCCCAGGAGAAAGCCAGCAGAGGAGACACCTGGGTTGCTTCACTCGGAGCAGCGGCTGGGTGAGGAGGAGCAGACATGTGGCAGGAGATCCTTCCAAACGCCTGGTGAGATCCCCTCAGCACGGGGAGGAGGGACCCCAAACGGGGCTCCCCGGGGCTGGGGCGGGAGAAAGCCCCTGCGGGGTCGCCAGGCCATCGGAGGGGGGCATGTGGAGGGAGGCATGTGGCTGAGTTCTCCTGAATGTGAGTGGGGAGGAGGTTTTATTAGACCGAGCCTTGTTTTGTGTTGCTCAGAGACCTGCTTCTGGGACATGCTTGCTTTGTTAGCAGTGCCGAGTTTGTGCTATTGCCATGATAACTGGTTTCATGCCTCTGACTCACTAAACTGATGTTTACACGGATGTAAGTGCAGGGGGATATTATTAACTGTTGCATAAGCTGCTCAGCCTCCAGGGAGTGGAGGCTGACGCTGTTTTCTTTTAGGAGCCCTGTTCTTCCTTGTCTGCGAGTGGTTTGAGGAGATACCTCCTTAAAAATCACACATAGGCTATCTCAGAGATCGTTACCAAATTGCCTTGGGGACTGCTGGGGTCTCCAATACAGGCACTGGGTTCTGCATCACAGGCAGCAGTAGGAAACAATGCTAGGTAAAAAGAAACAGCCAGCAGACTTGGTTTTTCATGGAGTTTCATGTCTTTTTTTAATTATTATTATTGTAATTAGGACACCAAACAGCTCCCTAATCTAGCTGCCTTCCACAAGGCAGAGTAACAAGACTTCCTCTTGCCGCTTCTAACTTTGCTATATTTTAAACTGTGCTTTTCTTGCAAGAGAATCTGCCAGGCTGAAAGAGAGCCAAGGAGGAGGTTTTCTTTTTCTTGCAGGCATATGAGACCTAAAAGCTTGGTATCCAGTCAGGAGTAGTTAGAAGTAGCAAAGGTATAGCAGTTCATTGAAATCTGAACAAGGAAAGGTCCCACGAGCCTCTCCTCATGCCAGCCCTACAGTATGATGAGTATCACATGGCTGACAGCAGAATAGTCCTTGATCTTGAAAGTCTCCTGACAATGCTGTGCACCTATTGCTACACAGAAGTCAAAATAAACTATTTTCTTGGCTGAAGTAACACAGCGACTCGTAGGATGAAACGCCACAAGGACACCTACCCAGTTGTTTAGTGCCTTTTATCTAAATTGTGCTGAAGGAGGGAATATTATGGCAACAAACTATCTAGCTAAAACACAGGCAAGAAACACTGTCTCTTTGTGCAGAGGCAGTGCTCTGAGACCCTCTCTTTCCATCCCATCCAAAAAGTAGGAAAAATAATTGCAGATGTTGCCAGGTAGCTAAACAGCTTGTGATCCCATGGCTGGGCAGTAAATGGTGCTGGCAGGTGGCATTCTTTGCGCCAGCCCCAAGGGCTGGTACCATTCAGACAGCACTATCTGACTATAAAGATATTTCTTTTTTTCCCCCCCCTTTTGTAGGGAGAGCATCTTGTCCCGGATCAGGTGAGTAAAATAGCTGCCCTGTGCAATCTCTTGAATGGTTTGAAACATGTTGCATGTCTGTTAAAACAAACCCTGGTGACTTAGCTCCCACACCTCAAGAATGTCTGAAGCCTTGCTGTCTAGAACAGAAACAGGGGTGTTGTCCAAAGAGCAGATTTGTCATCCGGTGTGCAATGAGTCAATAATCACACTCTCCTGTCCCTCTCAGGAGAGACATTGCTAATTTATTTCAGGGTTGCGCAAGCCTGGGTGCTCGGTGGTTTTCCACAAATCAAGCACCCCAAAGCTGGCTCCTTCGTTGTGTTTATACGATAAATTCATACATATCCTGCCTATCTAATACATATTCAATCTAATCTGCTTAGGTTGTGTAATGGCATTAAGTCACCCCTCTTGGCTCCACTTCAGATCCTTCTGCATGTTTTCCTCTTTGAGGGTCCTTGGTGGTCTCTGGTGGTCTTATAGATGGAGTACCCTAACCCTTTGTATATGGTTGTGCGTCACCAAAGCACAACTCAAGGCTATTTTCTCTTGCCAACTCTCCTTTATTTTCTTCCAAAAGGGACGTTTGTCCTTGATTAAATGGATAATGCTGATGGCCAAGATATCCTGTCTTTAAGCTGAGGTTAAATATTAAAACATCAAATGCTACATAAGCAATGCTTGATCAAAAAGGAGTTTAGATTCACACTAATTAAACAGACAATACCTCTTCTTTCCAAGGGGGGATGCCAAGGGGCACCAGACAGACAAGCTGAGACCCTTAACCATGGAAAGATATGGTGGAGGGCCAGTGTTACCCTAAAAGATGATTGAATCTGTGGGGGAGCTATGTGTAAAGCACTGCCAAGAGGGGCACATCCAGCACATCCAGCTCTCTCCAGCAGCTGAAGACCCTTGTCTCTGCTCCTGTTCCTCAGCCCATTCTACCTGTGCAGTTTTTATTCCTGGAGGAATCCAGCTGCTACTATCCCATTCACTCCAGTACCTGCCTTAAAATAAACTGGCCCATATCCTATTGACCCTTGTCACCCAGGGCACCCTGGTTAACAAGGAGAGGGACAAGGAAGCCTTGTGATCAGCAAGTCCTGATCAGCAAGGACTTGACATCCATAAGAAGCACTGGTATCTGCCCCAAATCTTGCCTGTGATCTTCAAAAATAACAGAAACTCCCTGCTGACTCCATGGGATTTGTAGGTATTTGTTACTGCTCAGGCCCAACCGATGTGAGTACAAGCCTCAGCATAGTCCCTTTACCCTTGACACTTCCATTGTTGAACACAAACAATTTTATGCCTCCCCAGGTCTTTTGAATATTCTCAGAAGAATGCAGTCCTGGTCCCTGTGGCCGCCCTGGGGGTTGGAGGGATGCTGGTTTACTGGCTGAGGTCTAGACACACGATCAAGACTATTGAAATGGGCGATGGATGGTGGGGCTCAGGTGAAAGACCCCTAAAAGGGAAAGAAGATGAAAGTATCCGTCCCTTCAAGATTGAAACGTCTGACAAAGAAATTGAGGTACCAGTGGCTGGGATGTAGGGAGGGGCAGAAAGCTGCAAGGTGGAGCCAGTCTGTCACCCACTTCACCGCTTCAAGGTGATGTCTTGGGGGTGGCAGCAGTGCGCTTATAAATGCCAGTGCAGCTGCCTAGCATCAGTAGATGATGCTCTGGCTCACCACCCTTTATGAATGGGATTTGAGCTCAGATCCATTGCGATGCCCCAAAGACTTTCTGAGACCACAGACCCTCCATGCAACCCACGGCTGATCCAGTGGAAAGGCGACACTTTGAGCAGCAGACTTTGACTGTGGGTCTGCAGATGGTGGAGCAGGGTAGGAGGGCGTCGGGACAGCAGTTGCACCAATGCGGCAGGACTGGGGGGCTTCCACAGAAGGAAGGGCTGGAAGGGTGAAGAGGGACAGGGTCTTGACTGAGTCACAGCACTTCTGTCCCTACACGCCTGTCCCTAATTATCTGGCCAAGTAGCAGTCAGCAGCTCCGGCTAAGCTTCTTGTTATTCTCCCAGCCAGCGGTGCCAGCAAGCTCCTAGTGCCAAAAACCGTTAAGTGAGTTAGCAGCAAAGCAAGAGTAGGACTCGGTACTCCTGGATGCCCTAGGGGAATTGGTAACCTGTAGAAGAATATACTACCCATATAAACTATTCAGGAGGCCGTGCAGAGTATGCCACTGCTTCAGGAGGGCTCGTGGGGTCCCAGATAGTGATACAAGAGCCAGCAAGGAGCCAGCCAGGACAGCCCACCCATGCCTGCCCTGGCATAGGGCACATGCAGGGGGCTGGCCAGCCTCGCAAGAAGGGCTCCCCTCCGTAGGACCTGCACCGCCGCCTGGAGCAGGCCCGCTACACACCGCCGCTGGAAGGGGCTGCCTTCCACTATGGCTTCAACTCCAGCTACCTGCGGAAGGTGGTGGCCTACTGGAGGAACCAGTTTGACTGGCGCAAGCAAGTGGAAGTCCTGAACAAATACCCCCATTTCCAAACCACCATTGAAGGTGAGGAGGTCTCTGTGGCTTGAGCAGGTCTCACTCTGAAACACATGGAGAGAAGAGGGGGATTTAAGATGTTACAATATTTAAGGCAACAGTATGCATAACAGCTTAGTGATATGAGTGAAATATCACTAGCAGGGGCTATATTATTAATAACCTTGCATAGATTAAGAGTATTACACAGTGGTAATAAGATTAGGTCTGCTTCAAGATGGGCTTCATCTGGCTCTGAACCTGCGCTAACTAATGATGACGTTTTCTTCTGCCATTGCCTTGAAGCCACCTTTGAAAATTGCCAAATTTACCCAAANTTTAGCCAAGTGAGGTTAGCCAGACTTTAGGTAAGTGATCTGCAGGTTAAACTTCTATCTTGCACATACTTTTTATGTTTCTCTTTGTATCACCCACATATTTTGTAATTTTGTCATGTTTTTTCATGTGTCTTACCTGCATTATGCTATTCATTTAAGTGTAGCTCTACTTAAGTGCAGTCTCTCCTGTGACCCCAGTATCTGGGGCTGGGATGAATCTGTATGTAAAAGATGAGACATAGGTACGTTACCAGGCACCCCCTTTCAGCTAGGCATCTTCTTGCAGTGAGTTGATTGTGTAACATCTGCTACAAATGCTGATTGCAATTTTGCCACCCTCCTTCTTCAGAGTCCAGAGCAGAAACTGTGGTGGAACCAGAGCTTTAATTTATCTGTCTTGGATGTGTGGCAGGGATTGATATCCATTTTATCCACGTGAAGCCCTCCTACGTCCCTCATGGTCGAGCTGTTCAACCTCTGCTGATGGTCCATGGCTGGCCTGGCTCCTTCTATGAGTTCTACAAGATCATCCCTCTGCTCACGGAGCCAGCCGGGCACAGCCTGAATGAGGGTGATGTGGTGTTTGAGGTCATCTGCCCATCCATTCCAGGCTATGGCTTCTCAGAGGCACCACACCAGAAAGGTAAGCGATGAAAAGGCTCTGTTGGAATCACAAGCATTTTGGAGTAACACCTCAGCCACCCCTGGGCCCTGCAGTTTGTGAATGCGGATGCTTGGCTCTGCACTATGCCCATGTGGCTGAGGCTCTGGGGCTGGCTATGGAGATCTGGAAGGCAATGGTAGCTGGAAGCCAGGTCTGCTTTCCACTTTCTCCACTTTCTACTGAATTTCTATCATCTTGTGTTCACTTTATTGCCAAGAAGTGAGGCACAGCAGCATACTCACATGCCTCTGTCAGGCCACGATCTTTGGTCAAGGGATAAACACTAGGACAAACAGGTCTCCTGTGTTTCTCTTTACCTACAGGCTTTGATGCCATAGCAACTGCTCGGATATTTCATAAGCTGATGAACAGATTGGGCTTCAAGGAATACTACCTACAGGGAGGAGACTGGGGATCTCATATTACCGCAAGCATGGCCCGGATGCTGCCACAGTGAGTAGCAAAGGGAATTAGTGCATAAAAGCTCTCTCCAGTTCTTATCCTACCTTCTGGCTCCATGGCCCTGGTCCTGCCTTCTGTTTGCCCTGCCTCTCATTCCCTTCTGCTTTGTTTTCTCCATGGACATCCCCATCCCTGTGCCTTCACTTGTATTCATATGCTTTGCATTGATATTGGCACAATTCTCATGCTTTCTAAATTTCAGTGCTGTTTGGCTTCTCTTTCACTAGCTGTGGAAGTAAACTCTGCTGCATTTTGATTTGAGACCTAAAGGAGACATCATCATTCTAAATCAGGAAAGAGATAAATGTAAAATCAGCAGGGAGAAAAGGAAGGAAGGAGCTCAGCCTTTCAGTAGCTGAACAGTACCACTAAGTATAGGACTTTCCTATCTAAAATGCAGAGTTGAGACTGATTGGAAAAAAACACAATAGCTTCCTTAGAAGATGGTATCGCAGCTCATTGTTTAGCATTTAATGAAAAGCAGGTACCACAGCTGCGCTTAGGTCAGAGAACAGATAAAGTGGGGAAGCTCTTAAAGCAGTTGGATTGCAGGCTGAGCAGCTCACTGTCCCCAACTGCAGTTGTGCTTCACAGCACCCAGAGCTCTGTGGCCACATGTGATCTACTCAAGCTCTTCCAGAAATACCCAACGCAGCCTGTTCCCTACAGCACAGCAGACAGCTCTACCAGCATGGATATGCCACATGCAGAAACTGAGTACCTAAAGCTAACACCATACCAGTGGCACAGCTGGATGGAGATGGCACCAGCTGCACCATTTCTAACTCCATTAATTTTTTCTTTAATCATGATGAACCTGAAGGGCTTTATGTATTATGCTCAGTGAAATGCTTCCGTCATGGCTCCAGTTAGGCTTATTTTCTAGAAAATTTGGAGAAAGAAAATCACTTGATTTAACCTTCTATTCGTTAACTTAATTTTAGATCCGTGAAAGGGCTTCATCTGAATCTCATCTTCATCAGCAGACAAAGTTTGAGAAGGATGATTTCTGTGATGCTTGGGGCTTATGTACCATGGCTCGTAGGCCTCACTAGGGAAGATGTTCAACGTATGTACCCTTTCATCCAGAAGAATATATATGAACTTCTGCGAGAGTCTGGATACTTACACATCCAAGCCACCAAACCAGACACTGCAGGTAATAAACCTTCTCTATATCACTATGAACATTGTATACTAACTCCTTATGGTATATAAAAACTTACAGTTGAACAAAGGCCAACCGTGTTTGAGAAGCAATGAGTTCTGGTGACTGAAAGCAAGACATGTGGGCAAGAACTCTGTAGAAGGAAGTTAAAAGGAACAGCTTAAAAAAAGATGGAGACTATAAATATCACTTTTCAAGGTCTTTTAAATGGCATGCCACTTCTCTTGGGGAAAGAATCCTTTTGCAAAAAGCCTCTTAAAGTAAAGCACAGGGTCCTGAAATTGAAGTTTCTAGAAAAAAAAAGTGGGTGAAAACATGAAAAATATCATAAGCAAGTACAACGTGAAACTTGCAGAAAGGTAGACACAGCCCTAACACCTGAAAAGCCAGAAGCCTGACATACTTAGTGGGGCCAGTAGATAAGGAGTCTGAAGAAAGATATGGCCATCTCAGAAAAGTTAAATGAATTATTCGCATCAGTCCCCACTAGAAAGGATTATGGGGTATTCCTTTATTGAAATATTCCCTCATCAGGAAAGATAGCAGAGCTGTCTCAAACTGGTGTCAGATGTGGAGACCATAGAATGAATAGCACCCCATCCTGGCAATTCACTGAGAAAGAAGAAACTCAGACTGAAACATCAACTAATGCCAAGTCTGTTGCTTGAACTGATTGCAATACCAAAGAAATAAAGAGACAAACATGATACCAGATTGGGGGGCTTTTTGGTTTTGGGTTTTTTTTTTGTTTGTTTTAAGAGCCAAACAGTGAAGGTAGCCCCAGAAAAATGAGGACCAGTATGTCTAGTCTCTCATCAGAAAACTAGCAGAACTATTTTAAAGAGGAGAATTGATTTACAGGTCATAATATCACAGGGAAATCATGCTTCAAAAATCCGAGCTCTGGCAGAATCAAATTGCTGTGGATCCAGTAATGGAACATATTTCATTTCCAGAAAAGTTTTGTTGAGGTTCCCCTCAGTGTTCTTAAAGAGATTAAACTGTCTTAAGGATTAAGTTCATGGATTAATAACTAATTAACATGAAAATCCAAGCAAAGGAATAAGTAAGCAAGTTCCAGGGGAGGGAGAGTATCACAAAAATCTGTGCTGGCACTTGTACATTTCAACATGATCCTAATTTCTCTACAGATAAAAGTTAATTTTTAAGTCAACATTTGACAGCTATCCCAGGTTTAGTTTAATCTAAAGATAACTGCAGAGAGTTGCGAAAACTGTTAAGTGACTGGTTGATTAAACTGACCAATAAAAACTGATGTCAACAAAGTCCAAAGCTATTTAAGTAGAGGAAAAAAATCACAATGGGCTCTAGTTTGGCTGCTGCCATATGAGAGAATCCATGGATAGTGCTTTGAAATGTCAGCTGGCTCAGAGTTTAAGAGAAGCTTACAAATTCTTAAAGACAGCAAAAAGAGACTAAGACGAAACACTAAATCCATGATATTCAGAGTCTGTTGCACCCCTGTTCACCCTGTTTCATAAATATATTTTAGAATCAGAATAATACAAGAGGGGGAGAAAAGGGAGACTGAAGTGATGAAGCAGCTTCTGTACAAGCACTGTACATAGTCTAGGACTCTTCAACCTGGAGAAAGAAGAGTAGGGATTTTATAGCACACTAAAATTGTGAAATGTAGAAAATTAATAGGGGAAAATGTGCTCCCTACTCAGTTTCAAGAAATATCTATATTATCAGTTTAGTTCTCATTAGGGAGTTTTAAAGCAAAGCTAAAGTATTTTCACTTGTCACAAGATGTGGTATCTAAGATGTGGTACAGGTTGAATGACTAATAAGCTGCAAACAGGACTGGTATTTCTGAGCGTCTAATCCATGGACATTGAATACAGTGGCTCAGAGGCAGCTTTCAGCCCAGAAAACACTCATCTCCAGACAGGTCATGTGCTAGCTGGCACATTTTAGCCTGCCCTACCGTTGTTGGTGAAAGCATTTACACGACTTCAATCTGTAGCAAATCACTCTAGGCCTGCCAGTGCAGGGAAACTGTTGTGCCCATGCACAAACTTACTTTGCATTAGCTATGTCCACTATTAAATTGAGACCACGTTGTGCATCATCTTCTACAAAGTCGCTCAGCGCTAAAGCCGCACTAAAATAACACTTGAGAGTAGGCAGTACTGAGTATACTGTAAAACTACAGCCTAGGATATGGTACAGGAATTTTCCCAAGGCAAGCCTCTGTCACTACTGAGGTAATCCCTGTCCCTGTTTTACAGGTAAGAACACAGATATATCATGCTGTGTACCTGCTGTGTTTATAACGTTTGTTAGTGTTCCCCAAAGGCAGGAACAGATACCAGGACTTTCTTAGCTCCTAGCTTCTTCTGTATAGGAATTATCCGAGTTTGTAGTGCTGTCACTTACAGCTGGAATTCCACTGGGGTGAATTTGTCAAGAAGAAAGTACTACCAGGGCTAGTAAAATACAGACTCCCTACTGAAGTCTCATAGAAAACTCCAAAGAATTCATGAAAGTCCAGTTTAACTTCCACTGAAGTACTGCATTGCAAGGCAACTGCGATAGCTCTCCCATTCGTCTCCTGAACTAGGTTGTGGACTGAATGACTCCCCTGTGGGGCTTGCTGCATATATTTTGGAGAAATTCTCTACCTGGACAGATAAATCACTTCTGCATAAAGATGACGGAGGCTTGGAAAGGTAAGAAAACTGATGCTCTTCGATGAGAAGACTCATTAAAAGAATGAGTGATGATAACTAATGAGGAGATAGGTAAAAGACTGGCCAGTCAAAGCTGAATTTTAAGGATGGAAGATTACATATGACAAGTAGTAGTTTAAACTTATAGCAGACTGCCTGCAAACCACTGCTTCAGCACCAGGCAGTTTTGCTCTGGGAACCATTTAACTTGCTGCTTGGAAACGAGCTGAGAACAAGAGGAACAAGTGTTCTTCAGGGCATGCATGAGCCCAGTATAGCATATTGAGAAACAGCTTCCAATGAAATTTCTTAATCTTTCTTTCTCAACAGCAAATACTCTCTTGATGAGCTTTTGACCAATGTGATGATTTATTGGGTGACATCCTCCATTGTGTCCTCAATGCGATTCTACAAGGAGAACTTCTCCAAGGACCCTGGTCTAACTGCTAGTGCCAGGTAATGAAGTGGCAGGTGCAAGACAGGTTTGTGAATGAGATTGAACTATATTTGCCTGTATAAACATTTAGATCACTTACAACAGCAAATCTAATAGTTCAAAAAAATATCCAAGTTCTTAATTTCTTTTGATAAATATAGTTAAGGGTCACTTTTCTTTTGAACCCATAACTCACATAAGGTAGCTTGCGGCCAAGACAATGTAGAAGACTTGCCAAAGTATATTCAGTCTTGTTTGTGTTCAGAATATAGGCCTATATGCTTATTCACCAAACAAACCTAATCTGTGGCTCAGTTCAGAAAAAAAGCCCAAACAAAAAACCAAACAGAAAATCACGAGCATTTCTAAGAGAGAAGTTTAAACCAAATTACAAAGGATATAGCTTACTGGTCGATAAACTAACTACAACTGTTAAGCACAAACATGGGGAAGCAATTTGGAGAGCAGTACTTGAAACCAAGCACCTTCTAACAGCCACTAGCTTTAAGATGACCGTAAGAGAGGCTGACCGGGAAAATGGTGCTGAGCAGAATTCTCCAAGAGATTGAACACACAAATAGGAGAGCCTTTTTCTTTGTAGACTGAACCAGTTTACCTTTCCTCTCGAGAGAATAATTTGTTACTCTGGTACCATGAATTCTAAAGTAAACATGAGCTAGCTCATTCAGACTTTCACAGAGATGTGGCATCTTGCCACATATCACAAAACTACAAAACAAGGTAAGCTTAAAAATCTGAAACATTTCAAGATTGAACTGTGTGCAAGGTTGGCTCTGCTTTACACATTTTTGAATATAACAGTCAAACTCAAGGAGATCCAAATGCAAGTAAAGCTCTTCAGCAGAGTACAGACCACAAAATGGGTTGCTGTGGTGAAACTTCTGCAGCTGATTGTGGCAGTTACCAGACTCAGAAGGTTTTTATAGACTTTCCCCAGGACTTCTTTCAAAATTGCAGTTAACTAATGTCTTCTAGGGTTGGAGTATATGTTCCCACAGGGATTGCAGCGTTTCCTCAGGAGCTAGTACATACACCACGTGCCTGGGCAAAGGAGACCTTCAAAAACATCGTCACTTACTCTTACATGCCCCGTGGAGGGCATTTTGCTGCCTTTGAGGAACCAAAGCTTCTGGCACAAGACATCATGCACTTTGTCAGAAAGGTGGAACAGCTGTGAACCTACAGTTTGGATACATATATAGAATGGAAGCAAGTTGTTCTGCCACCAGCAGAACCTTTACTTTGAGGTATTAAATAAATCCAACATAATCACACACAGAAGCCAGCATTTTATTTTGATATTGATTATAGTACTAAACTTGTTAATCAAGCTCTAAAGCTCTTCACAAGAAAAAAAAATAAATCACCTTGTCTTCTTTCATTCCCGGCACCATATCATTGCTGCATTCATAGTTCAAGTATAACAGAATATGTAAACAGTTTAATGCAGTAACATTGCACTCATTTGGGTAAGAGAGTAGAAAGGAACTGGCCCCTTGTTCCTCATAACTAAGGCTTCTTTAAATATTTGAGTGCTAGCATTCTTAAATATGCATTACAAGCAGCTTTGGTGGAAGCTTAAAGGGTTTTGATCTCCTGAGCACAAACACTCCTACGTTCAAGTTATATTTCATTCAAGAGACCTGTGACTACATATTCAAGTGGGCAGCTGCACATAAGGCAGCTGTCTTCATTCTAGCAGTCCCCTAGAGCTAGAGTTAGCAGTTACTACACATTGTAAACAGTTGTTAATGGATAATAAGGCAGAGACAGCACTCCTACTGCTCGCCAAGCTTAAAAATATCAACGTAATTTCCTGTTAGTTCTATAACTTTGACCTTTTGGAATGGAATGAGGTTAAAATATGCACCAACTGTAGAGGGTTACTTCAACCTTTACACTCCTTTCAAAGGATTTTTACCACCCCAGCGTGCAATTTTTGCTAGCAAGAAACTGTAACCAACCTCGCTACCAGTAGGCTCTGGTTTCTCTTCAAATGGGATAGAGCTATTTGGAGCTATTAAGCTCATTACATTACAGATACATACCCAGCTGACTGAAGATAACTCCAGCAGATATCTTGTTCCGACACACTGTGCTCTAAGGGTTTCTCTCCCTCCCTCTCTGTCGCATTCAACACTAAACACCAGGCCAGAAGAAAGGGCTCAAGCTCTGCTTGCAACACATTCTGGCTTAGAACAGGAATTTGACATGTAAATATAGGGCTGAACTTAGAATCATAGACTAGAATTTGATCACACTCCCCTCATCTCTTCTTCATGTTTCAGAAGCATTTAGAGTCTAATATTTCCAAGAGGTAAAAGTAAGCAAAGAAACCAATTTTTTTGTTGTTGTTGTTTTAAGTGAAAACAAGCTAGCATATTGAGGCAGGACTCCTAACTTCCTCTGAAGAGGGTTAGAGCAGAAACTGCTTACTTTTAATTTTAACTGTGTATCTAATTGATTGTCAGGACTGTATGGACTAAAGGTTAGTTAAAAAATAGGAAGATGTGTTTCCCTGCCTCCAAAGAACTGCTCAACCACTTTTCATCACCAGCACAAGACAGTGCTAGGTACAAGACCTCCCAGTAATGCAAAGAGTGGGACTTCTCAGCAATTAACCGAGATTGAGTAATGGGGAAGTTTAATTTTATCCAATAGCTGAGCAAATACTTGAGTACACAAGCCTGATCAGACAGCAGGGAAAGGTCTCTTTTTACAGGAATAGGGTAGGTAAGAATGGTCATGGCCTTTACTATAAAGGCCAAGTGTATTAATAATCACAGGCATTATCTAGAGTCCCAAACAATCAGCTAATGTAGTAATCATTAGCAGAGAAACAGCTGCATTAGAACTCAGGAGAAAGAAGACTGTATCCAGCGTTGGCCAGTTCAGTAATTATGCAGTGGGGAAATTTTACTGCCAACACACTAATTCATGTCCTGTGCCGCAACTCAGGTCCCTAGAGAATCACTGTATCTGTGTGCAGCTGTGCCTTAAAGGGTATTTGCTTTCAACAATAATTCAGGAGATGAAGACAGATGAACACAGTCAAGCTACAGAAAGGCAGTAGATGCTCTGGAGAAGAGATCCAGACAGACAAGAATACGCGGTTACATTTGATAAAGGTATTATCACTTAAAGGAGCACCAAAGGTTATTCGATATTCCATTAAAGTTCTACAGAGCACAGGTCATTCATGAAAGCCTTTGAGTGTCACTGGTGCTTGAAACCAGACGTAGTCCTCCCAAGTAGAGGTCACATGCTGAGGAGGTGAGGCGCTTATGTTGACGTCTCCATCACAGGACAAGTTAACAGTTAGCTTCCTCCCTCGGGTTGGCACTTTGTAGCTGAGCTTGGGCCGGAACCAATCAACACCACAATTGCGGTGTCCTTGGAGCATAACAACAGTGCCCATGACAGGGAGAGCCTTAAGTTCACTGAAGACATCCGCAATGAAGAGTGAGTGAAAGAGCTTGCGAACACAGGATGCAGTTTTCAGGCTTGCCTCAGCACTGCCCTCATAGATACCCTCCAAGTTGAGCTCATAGAGCTCCTTGGGGCTCATGACATTGCCTCCAAGTAGAATAAGAACCCGAGGAACCAGTGTCAAACTAAACATTACTTCCAAGTGCTGGAGCATTGCCTCCAGCTCCATCAGCACCTGCTGGCACTTCTTGCTTGCCAGGTCCATGGAGGATGGCTTCTTAATCACATCTCCATCCTGGAAAACGAAACAAACAAAACCAAAAAAAGATTAGTACGTTTCATTATTAAGACATGTTAGTCTTAAGAGAATCTTCAGAACACATGGCCGATCCCATCCCTGAAACTCAAGGAAGGGTCAAAGGGTTTTATGCTCCTTTTAAGAGATATAAGTACCCACATATAGAATCAGGAGATCCAAGAGGAACACAAAAGGCTGCTCTATAGCTACTCAGTTTGAATCTGAATCACACTACTGATGAATTCCCACAAAAACTAGAAGCACCATCTTTTAAAGATCAGGTAACACTCCAAAACAACAGTTTGGTTTTTTTTTTCTTAGAGTTGTTTGAATAACAAAAAAAAAAATCAGTGACATGCTTTGAGCAGAAACTGGGGCAACAAGAGATAAATAGTAACTTGTTGAGACCTTTAGCCACCTAACCTAAAGTTGTGGGTTTTTTTCATTATGAAGTTGCAGTAACATTTATGGATACAGCTACGACGAGCCCTTTACTTTAGAGGCTGTTGAGACGTTAAAGCACAAGTTGCCGAGCTAGAACGGTTAGCTGACAGGAAAAACTCAAATGCCACCACCGCCTCCCCGGGGTCCGGCACGGCCTCCCCCTCCCTCACCGGCACGGCACGGCCCCGGCCTCCCCCACGCCGCCCCTCACGGCACGGCACGGCACGGCACGGCCCCGGCCCCCGCTCCCGCTCCCCC
>VZTV01103486.1:10647-32538 GCA_013400875.1 Anhinga rufa | reverse complement strand
TCCCGGTCCGCCCTCCCGGCCCGGTCTCTCCTCCCTCCGGGGTTTGACGTGTCGGCCCCGTGCCCCCAGTGCCAGCCAGCTCCCTGCGTGGTCCACCCAACCCGGTCCGTTAGTACCACCTCGCTGCCTGGCGTCCGCCTGTGGGTGCTTTGTCGTCTGGGAGCTAAAGAGCTTCGGAAATAAAGCTTTGCTCAACTCGTAGTCCCGAGCATCCTGTTCGCATCTCTCTCTGGGAGCCGATCTGGTGGGTGTAAGTCCCTTTCCAGCTGCCAAACTCGTAGACATTGCTCAGCAGGCTCTAGCGACTCCCTTCCCAGCTAATGTGGCAACTGTTTTCTTACCTGGAGATGCAGATGGTACTGATGGAGTGTGAGGCACTGGCCTCTGGCAGCAGGATAAAATGGCATTGGTAGTAAGCGGATGTGGTGGTTACTTCGGGCGGTTGGCACCACGCTAATAGGGCTGCCACCACGGGGAGCGTTACATTGCCCCGGAGTCGATTGCTCAGCCCCACTCAGGGAGCTTTCTGTAAAATATATAAAAGCCTGCGCTGGGAGGGAGCAATTCCTCCACAAGGCAGGACTGTGACTCTTGACAAGAAGGGAAAATAGCGCTTTGCTACTGTTAGATCTTCTCCACGGGCGGCATTGTCCCCTGCAGCCGCGGTTTAGTTTTTGTTCCTTTCAGCTGGAGGCTGGACAGCCCCCTGTGGTTTCAGGCACAGCTTCCTGTCCCTGGCTACTCTGTGCTGTATGTGGCCCAGCAAGTCTGGCCTTGTTGCTTTTCTAGTCTCAGCTGCCTTGAAAGAGACCCACCCCCTTATTTAGACAACAGCACAGTTATGTGAATGTGTTTTTCTTAGAGCTGGAAAGCTGGTAGATGGTAAGAGAGAAAAACCTTCCGCAAGTACCCTTTTCTCACTGCATAGCTCTGCTGCTCGAGAGCTGAGCTGACAGTTCACAACTTCCCTCTGTTGGCCTTTTGCCACCATAAGCACCGCTGTGGTTAGGAGCTGAGCTGGAAGGCAAGGAGGAGGCTATTGCCTCTCCTGACATGCAAATTGGTGTCCAGAGGAAAAGGAAGTGCTTTGTGTTGGCAGCCCCGTTTAGTCTGCCAGAGTACTTGGCTTCCTGCAGGCTCCAGCCCTTTCTCAGTGGTCCTTAGACCAAATCAGCAGGAAAATTACTTCAATACTGGCTATACATTCTCTTCGGAAAGCTGGAGCCTGCTGTGGTTGGAGTGAGCTTGATGGGTACCCGGGCCTTTCTGTGACAACCCAATCTGGTTCCAGCCCTTCCTGGGAAAGTTCTTCTGAGTATGTTGTGTACAGACAGTCCCAATCAGGTCTGGTTCTCCAGAACCGCCAGGCCAGTGACCAGCTTGCTATACTGCAAAGAAGTCAGTAGCTTGTTTCCTTGTGTCTGTAGTCCTTCTCTCTTTCAGAGAGAAGGTACGCAAGGATATGTAAAGGAGACAATTAAAAACTAATTGAGGGAGGGAGGGTATCAGTGTGCAGGAGAGGAGGCAGCGACTTTTGTTCCCAGTCCCCTGTCTCTGTCTACGTTGGGTGGATGGAAGCTGCTGGATAGGGTGGGATGCTGTGGATGGCATTGTGGGTCATGAATGGGTGAGGGGGGAGACTTAATTAGCTGCTAGCCTGTACTGGAACTCTCTGTGACTGTTAGACTGGCCCTATTCTTTACTGGCAGTAAAAAAATCCCCCCAACACAGTACTACCTGCTGTGTCCCTCTCTAGTTTTGTGCTCTGGTTTTCATGATGCGGGATGCAAACCGCAGAAACAAACCTAAAGTAAGTTCCAACTGAGTGTTGGAATGAATGGCAGAAGAGGCTGTGACCTAACACAGTATAGTTCTGCCACTTTCCCTCTGTCTGAAACAGTCAGCATGAGTGCAGAGTATCTGGGTAGCTGATGCCTATAGAAGTCCCTGCTGGTGCAGCATCTAACCTTTCTGTCTTGTTTCGTTCTCTGACCAGGCAGAAGATGGGAACATCGAGTACAAGGTGAGCCTTTTGAGGTTGCAGAAGGAGATCCTCCTCCCAGAGGGTTATTTTGCAGTGAGTAACTTCACTAAAGACAGTGTATGGGGAACATGTCCAAAGGAAGGGACACAAAAGTGGACTCTGTACTAAGGAACTATCAGTCATCTTCTGTGTCTCTGTGCCTAGCAATACCCAGTATGCTGAGCTGGAAGAGTTTGATCTCAGTACTCATTTTTAGGAACCTGTTTTAGGAGATGAGACCCACTGTGTTTTTCCTGAAATCTTCCTTTTGAGAGAGAGCTGCAGGTGTCCCTGATAATCATTTGTCACTTTCTTGTGGCTGTTCTGCCATTTACACTTGGCTCCTGTGTCACAGATAGGTCCCATAGTGCTGTCTTTACCCCCACAGCAGGCAGGGTACAGATCCCTTTGGCAAGATGCAGGAAAGTTCTTCTACCATATATACGCACCTTTGTGAAACCCTTTCTCACCTGTCCTGTGGCTTCTGTGCAGACACTAACGTGGGCTGTGTTTTCTAGAGGTGGGTCAGAGTTGGGGGCATTGCTTCACGGTGTTGGATTAGGGAGTCGCTGGCTTGGGCAATGGGATTCCCTCTGCATCCAGGCTGTGACTATAACTACCCCCTCTGTTAAACAGCTAAAGCTAGTGAATCCCTCGCAATATCGCTTTGAGCACCTGGTGACACAGATGAAGTGGCGACTACAGGAAGGCCGAGGTGAGGCTGTCTATCAGATCGGTGTGGAGGACAACGGGCTGCTGGTGGGCCTCTCGGAGGAGGAGATGCGTGCCTCGCTCAAGACACTGCGCCGTATGGCAGAGAAGTACGCGTTCCCTTTCATCTGCAGGACCTGCAGGCATGAAGAGCCTCCAATAGAGAGGCTCGGCCCCAGGAGCCCCCTGAGGAGCCAGTGGCTTCATTCTACAAAGCCCCTATATGACTGAAATTCCTTCATTGTGAGGCTCTGGAAATATGAAGGCAGTTATAGGGCTTTTGGCTGGAAGCGTGAGGCTCCTTCCCTGCTATCCCCAGCTTTCATCCCATTCACTTTGTCAGCTGTGATTCTAGAGGTGCAAAAGCTGCTGAGTTACAAGTGTGTGTCTCACTCCTTCCTTTTGTGTTTGTGGCAGGGTCGGGGCTGACATTACGGTGCTGCGGGAGAGGGAGGTCGATTACGACAGCGACGTTCCAAGGAAGATAACAGAGGTGCTGGTCCGAAAGGTGCCTGACAACCAGCAGGTAGGGATCTGCGACTTGGCCATCTTCTGCTGGAGACTTAGAGGCTTCATACAAGCAGCTTCCTTTTAGGATGGGAGCCCAAACCCTAGAGGCACTTTGTCATAGGTAGGCCCACAGCAGATGCTTTAAAGAGCTGCCAGAGGGAGGCTTGATGATACACTTTTCATCTCCAAGATTGTGGTTGAGGCAGATACCTGTAGGGGAGATTGCCTGGATCAGAGATGAGAAATTACCTCACTTCTACAACAACAGTTTTGATGCAGGCCAGTGCGCAAACAAGGAAGGATTTAGAGGCCCTGCTGCAGCAAATGGCCTTTTTTGTGATATTGAAGCCTGATGTGTGTTGCTTATTGCAACTCCTGGGCAGTGGTTTGCTGGGAGCAAGAGCAGAATCTGAGCAAGATTACACTGCAGTGTCCATCATGGAGGGAAGCTCTCTGAGGCACATCTCCACTGCCATACCTTCATGCCTACCAGCACAGCAGCCGTTAAGTTTAATGATTTCTCTGTTGTTCTTCCTGTAGTTCTTAGACCTGCGAGTGGCTGTGCTGGGGAATGTGGACTCAGGGAAGTCAACCCTGTTGGGTGTCCTAACACAAGGAGAGCTGGACAACGGGCGGGGCAGAGCACGCCTCAACCTCTTCCGGCATCTCCATGAAATCCAGTCAGGAAGAACGTCGAGCATCAGCTTTGAGATCCTTGGCTTCAACAGCAAAGGAGAGGTGAGGGAGTGGGCTGCTGAAGTCAGAAAGCTGGAGGAGAATACGACTACCCTCCTGTTACAACTGTGGGTGGGACATGGGGGAAGAGAGGTAGCACAGCTCTCTGTCCCTTCAGCTGAACCTGAGTGCTACTTGTCCATTTGCAACAGACGCCATTTCTTGCACCCATGGTGAATGATATCTCTTCACTAATTCTGAGGTCAAAGTGGATAGGATGGATTTTCTTCACTTGCCTGCTGGGGCTCCTTCTCTCACCGAGTCCTTATGTTCCTCAGGTGGTAAATTACAGTGACTCCCGAACAGCAGAAGAGATCTGTGAGAGTTCTTCCAAAATGATCACTTTCATTGACTTGGCTGGCCACCACAAGTATCTGAAAACAACCATCTTTGGCCTCACCAGCTACTGCCCAGACTTTGCTATGCTGGTGGTTAGCGCCAACACCGGCATTGGTGAGTGTTGACCTGCCTGCATGGATTGACAGCAACGTGTGAAGAGAAATGGAGAATGTGGGGAGTGGGTCCTAGTTAGCTGGGAACAGTTGTCAGAAAAATACATTAGTCTTGAAACCTCTACCAATTTCTTGTAAGCCAGTGCCTATGAGTGTCTGGGAGGGGAGCGGAGCTGGGATCCTCTTACCAGCTATAGACCTCATTAAACTGTATACTGGACAGAGAGGCTTTGTTTGGCATTTGAGGCTGTGATTGTCAGAAAAAAAACAACTTTGACATATTCTTAGGGGTGCTGAATCCCGAAGCCTTGTAAAAAGGCAGCTGGAGTTCTCCCACATCTTTCCATGACATTTTTGTGGCTGTTTTCTGGCAAGCTGTAGCTCAAGAATGAAAACTACTGCATCTTTCTGAAGCAAACGGATCACTCACAAAAATTCTTCGTGGCTTTTATTTTTCTGGACTGATGTTTGGTTTTGTTTTAAAGAATAATTTTGCTTTTTCATTGCCTGATGAACTAAGCAGTTAGGGTGAAATCTCTAGAGTGGGCCTGTGAGAGAGCCAGGAGACACAGCTGTCACATAAACATGCAACAGTGATGACTGCTACTGCACCTACACTCTTGCTTGTCTCCTGCAGCAGGCACAACGCGGGAGCACTTGGGCTTGGCCATGGCCCTCAAGGTCCCCTTCTTCATTGTCATCAGCAAAGTTGACTTGTGTTCAAAAGCCACGGTGGAACGGACAGTGAAGCAGCTGGAGCGAATCCTGAAGCAGCCAGGCTGCAACAAGCTCCCCCTGCTTGTGAACTCAGATGATGATGCTGTTACAGCAGCACAGCAGTTTGCACAGTCTCCCAAGTAAGGGGCCATTCATTTCGTCTGCTGGGAGCAGACAATTCAGACTGGGCTGTTGTGCGGAGCTGGGGAGGGGTGACCACAGGGGAGACAACCACATCTTGAACATCTTGGCTCCCCATCAAGTTTCCTACTTTTGCATTCTCCAATAAGGCATTTTCCCCTCCCAGGCCTTTTTCTGGGCTCTGGGAGCAGAAGGTGCCCAAGGCTGCACTGGAGTTACTTCTCCATGACAGAAGCGTGGGTTGGCAGGGGATTGGTGCCTCGACTGACCACTGAGGCAGGGGTTACTGCGGAGTTGTACCTAGCCCATGTGCCCTCCTGCTCTAGCTATTTATCGCTGTAGTCTGTCCTCTTGCTGGACTTGGTAGATTCAAAATCCCAGCCACCTTCTGCAGCTGTGCTCTGGCCTTCTGCTGATTCCTGTCTATTTGTGTCCAACAGCATCACCCCAATCTTCACACTGTCTAGTGTTTCTGGGGAGAACCTGGATCTCCTAAAAGTCTTCCTCAACATCCTCCCTCCGCTGACCAACAGTAAAGAACAGGAAGAACTAATGCAGCAACTCACAGAGTTTCAGGTGCGTAAGGGTAGTTTGTTTCCAGTTCTGGTACTGCACTCATTGCTGTTACATGTGACAAACATCTGGGGGATCTGGACACCGTGGGAAGAGACATGGTGAGGTCCTGGACAATTGGGAGACATTAAAGTAAAGAAAGGACTTGGTCTTCGAAAAAGCCTATTAGGCTGGGCTCTGTCCTAACCAAGGGATGCCCGTCTTAGGGGTAAGATTGTTTCTCTGGTTGCCACTTAAAAGACAGAGGTTCCTATAATGGGAAGGTAGAGGGAGCTGGTGAAAGCTCCGCGATCATGTCTGATGACCAGTAGAGAGCTCGCCTCCCTCCACACAAGGGGCAGGCACCTTGCCCTCATTCTGAAGTGCTATTTCACAGCTGTCTGAGCAGCTTATTCTTGTTGCCTTGCTGCAGGTCGATGAAATTTATACTGTGCCAGAGGTGGGGACTGTTGTGGGAGGAACTCTGTCGAGGTAAGTGAGGCCAGGCAGACGAGTGTGGGTGTGAATGGTTGCTGGAGTTCCCCCAAGGTTACAGTCACCCACTACAGATGTGGAAGTGGTGCAAGGCTCAGTCCTGACTGCTGCCAGATGGCTGAGCCAAGTGAGGATAAAGCCTTACAGGGTGTTGGGAGGTGCCATGAGCAGGTCATGTGGTGGCAAGCATGGAGCCTGCTCTAAAGTTGCTGGATTAGGAATGTGACCTGTAACGTGCTGAAGGAAGGCATGCTGGGACCCAGAGTCAGCAGAGGTTAGCCATGACCCCAAGGCGTTGCTTCCCTCCTTCCTCAAGCAGGGGGAGGAAATGTAGAAGGCAAGTCCTCTGATACCAGCAGAGGTTAACTGCATGCTACCCCATGAGAAGGCAGCAGTCCTCAGGGTTTAGGAGTGATCGGAGCAGTTTGGCTACCAGCACATCCACACAGAACAGGCATCAACTGCGGTTTCTCCAGCAGAAACAATGCAGTGTGTCAGAGCGCTGGGGACAGAATGGCCCCTGTCTGTACCTGGTATTCTTAGGAGTGATAGTGTGGCTTTCACTCCTACTGTAGGAAATCCCTGTTGGCCCTGGGAGTCCAAGGGCACTCACCTCCTTGGCCCTGGGAAGTTTGTGCAGGTTGATCTTAGAGGGTGAAATTTCTTCCTCATCTCCTGATGAACTCTGTCCTGCTCTTCTGCCCTGGGCAGTGGGATCTGCCGAGAAGGGGAGAACCTGGTGGTTGGTCCCACTGACGACGGGAAGTTCCTCCGGTTGAAAGTGTGCAGTATCCAACGCAACCGCTCTGCCTGCCGCGTGCTGCGGGCTGGGCAGGCAGCCACGCTGGCCCTCGGCCCCTTCGACCGCTCCCTGCTGCGCAAGGTGAGTTCTACTGTTGCCAGGTTGCTCACTGGTCCAGTGAGCAGGACTGGAGGCTTCCCTGGAGATCCCCCATTGGTAGGGTGGGAATGAAGTAGAGGTGTTTGCAGGAAACTTGCTGGGAGGGGAGGAAATGGCCAGGCTGAGTAGGATGAGTACAAGGCTGAGAATGGGATGTGAGACCAAGCTGCAGAGTGGAGATGTGTTTGTGGTTTTGGAGACTGTTCAGAAGCAAGGGGACTGGCCCTAACTGGTCTGAACTTCGGGTTGTTGTGCAGGGCATGGTCATGGTGAGCCCAGAAATGAACCCCACCATCTGCTCAGTGTTTGAAGCTGAAATCGTGCTGTTGTTCCATGCCACAACTTTCCGGAAGGGGTTTCAGGTGACGGTGCATGTGGGGAATGTGCGACAGACTGCTATCGTAGAGAAGATCCACGGAAAGGTAGGCATGGGAGGAAAGGGGAGGAGGATGGACCTCCCTGTGGGGTTTGTTGAGGTTCTACCATGCCCTCTAGTAAAGCTAGGGGCCACTGGTATCTTGAGTAGCTGTGTCCCTTCCTAGGAGCACACTTCACCTCTTTATCCTGCCCATTTCATTGCTTTTCCTCCCAGCGTGTTAAAGAATTCCCTCCTCACAAAACAAGCAGCATGATAGACTAAAGCAAAACTATGAAGCAAGGTGAACTCTCCATTCTCCAGAGCTTGTGTCTTCTGTATCCCTTTATGCAGACAATAATGGGAAGGGCTCAAGCCACGCAGTCTGAGGGAGGCAACCTGCTCATTTGTCTCATCTTCTTAGCATCCATGTGCACCAATCCTGCATGCACTGGTATTGTAGATGGGTCTAAGATCTCCCCTTTTTCTTTTCAGGACAAGCTGCGGACCGGAGAGAAGGCAGTCGTCCGTTTCAGGTTCATCAAGCATCCTGAATACTTGAAGATCGGAGCCAAGCTGCTTTTCCGTGAAGGAGTCACCAAAGGCATTGGGCATGTCACTGACCTCCAAGCCATCACCACCAAAGAAAACGGTCTGGAGGAGTCCCTGGGGCCTGGACAGCTGAGCTTCTGACTACCACTAGGTCAGAGAGATCTCCACTCACCAACACCTGGGGAGAAGGATGGAAGCTCCCGTGGCTCTGCGAGTGATGCCTGGAGCTGCTGCTGTCCCGTTCTAGCGAGGGTGTCCCTCCTCCGCACTGTGAGATGGAGCCTGGGAGAGTTTCTCACGTTCAGTGCCGTACAAGGGGCAAGTTAAGCATGTTCTCCGCATTGCCTGCAGCTTTTGTTACCCTGCCCTCCTTCAGAACAGATCAGAGGCATCTGCAGACCTGGGCAGGCAAGTTCTGGCTTTGTTTACTGTTTGAAAATTACCAGTTGGGAGGAGCAGAACCCTTGAGGACTAGCAGTGAAGGGATGTTTTTCCATCTCTGACACAAGATCTGGTCCATTTCTGCTCTCTGAGCACTGGGTTGATAACAATCCTCTCTTGAGTCATCCTGCAGCACATCCTTCTGGGCAGGGGATGGAAGAGGCCCTGCTACCCACATCAGGGGCTTGGTTGAACCTCTCAGAATGCATTCAGGACACTTTTTAACCATTTTAATCTTGGTTGGCTTTAATCTGCTGTGTGTCCATTTGTGTGTTGGTTTTGCATTACTCCAATCTGAGTGTCTTACTGTTGGACAAATGTCCTGTTCCCCAACCACATGTACGCACTCCTTCAGCATCCCGCTTTCTGACTCCTGGGAAGCTGTGGCTGCTCCGAGTGGTGCAGCCTTCCGACATAAGGTTGTGAAGGCAGAGTTTGCACTTGCATCTGTTCCTTGCAGCAGCTGGGCAGGAGGCTGTTCTGTGGAGCAGAGCAGGGCCTGTGCCTGTGCTGGTGTGTGCAGGTTGTTTCCATGGATGTTCGGCTGACGGCGCCATATGCACGTTGGCAGCAGCGGCTTGCGGTGGGCTCCCTGGTGTAGCTGTTCCAGGTGCCAGCCCAGCTTGCTCCTCACACGCTTGTCTTAATGTGTGAGGAGGACAGGCTGCATTACTAACACAAAACCAGGTGACTTCTATTGTTTAGATGTGATTTGACAGTGGCGTGATTTTATTTCTGTTTCTCCTGGAGGAAGAATTCTTTTCTTTCCCTTGCCACTGGGGTTTGTTGTCAGAGGAAAGCTGATGTTGCCAGCAAGGACTCTGTGCACAGAGTGGAGCATGTTTGTCTCCCACTCGCTGTCAAGCAGCTCCCCTGTGTAGCCTGGAGGGTGCAGCAGGGGTTGTATAGCTGTACATAGGCTTTTGGTTTTATTGTTGACTGTTAGACCAAATGTGTCTGCTGTGAGCAACAGGCCTTCAGCCAGCCCTGTCGTGTGGCATGGTGGCCTGCCAGCCCTGACTGAAGAGAAGGGTGAGGGCCTGTGATAGCACTTGGACACCCAACCAGCCCTTCTACCATCCTGAGAGCAAGTTCTGCTTCTGGGATGCTGGCACAGGCAGTGCCTGCAGGACTGAGCAGCCTGTGCTGATCTGTGGATGTCGCAAAGCGGCACTCTCCACTGGGCTGGGCTCTATCTAGCAGGTGGGGAGGTGGTGGCTGCACCCTGTGAAGAGCGTGCTGAGGTGTGGGGAAGCCGATGAAATGGTGGTATCAATGAAGGGATTCAGAGGCAGCTCAGCAGTGACAGGAGTGACCTGTCCCGTGAGGGGAGCACTGACCCAGCTGAAAACCTGCTTCTTCCCCATCAGCCCAGCAGTGAGACAGCAGCTGCTGGCTCAGGGTCACTGTTCAAGCAGGATCCCTCTTTCCTCCCATCTTGGCAGTGGTCTGAGTATTATGGTGACGTGGTCTTTTGCCCATGCCTGCAAGGACAGACCTAGCTGCCAGCAGGCTCTCCCCTTTGGTGCTAGTGGGTCACAAAGAAAGCTGCCTGGGGGTGGGGAGGACTCCAGCTGTTTACAGCAGCCCTGGTGTTTTCTGCCCCAAAGCGGGCATGGGATGCTGTGACCTTCTGAAATAGCTGACAGCTGGTCTCACCTTGTCCCTGCCATCTGTGGCATGACTGTTCTTGGTGCCATGCTCTTCATAACTGCTGTTTTGTTGTCTTGAATTTTTCTAATGCTGGGGGTTGTCCCTGTTCCCCAGCATCTATATATAAATGTACAGAATAAAGATGTTTTATTGAGCTTGCTGGGTGAGTTGTACAATGAGCAAGGGTGGAGCTGGGCTCTTGCCCTGCTGCCCTTGGAGCTGGGTCACGGACAGAGATGGCTTCCCTTCACTCCTTCCTAAGCTTCCCACATTCAGCCCTATAAATACCGCCCTGTGGTGTGGAAGGAATGCACGCGCGCTGCTGTTTACAACCGTGCTTTCCCAGCTTATCTGAGCAAGCCTGGGTATACAGCCTGGGGTGACAGGCAGCCACGTCACCCTGAGCACAGCACTTCAGGCTTTAGTGGGCAGAACGGGCTGCCGCGGCGTGTGCTTCCTCACAGCCACAAATTCCCCCGGAGCCTAATTAAAGGGATGCTTTCTGGGGCACACATCTAACCGGTGGTTTGTTTTTAAAAATAGCTTCAACCTTATCAAGGGGTTTGTGACTGCCTTTTCTCCATGAGAACAGGTCCCTTGGGACAAGCAGAGGCAGAAAGGCTTCCCTGTGGAGGTGACTTGTGTCACCTGTGTCACTGTCTCTGGTTCTCAACTTGTTTTTGTGTCAAGTAGTGGTGTCTGCTGAGTCCAGTCCTGCCAGACGCTTAGGAAATGAGACGTGCTGCTGTCACCAGAGCATGAGGCAACCCTGCTAGACTGGTTGCTATTTCTATTTTCATGAGGACTTTGGGAAACTTGTCACTTTGCAATGTGAGGACTGTCATTACTGGGAGTGACTCTGTAATTCCTTCTGAATACCAGCAAAGCTGCACGCACCAAATGAGCTTCTTATGCTTCCTGAAATCTTGCAACAACTATGTTGTGAAGTACTAGACCCCCACTGTGAGCAACGTAGCAGCTTCCCAGCCCAGGCTGTCTGCTGGAAGGAGAGCAGCAGCTCAACAGCTGCAAATAGGATAGTGCAGTTCAGAAATGAAGGGAAAATAGCACATGCAAATACAGCTGCACTTTGCATCATTATCTGCTGCCTGAAAGGCACTCTCCCCCTGCTCAGGGAGGGGAAGCCTGCAGCTGATGAAACTCTCTGCAAAGTTGTTTCCAAACCCCACCCCTTGCTGCCTTGACGTGGCACATTTCTTCCTCCTGCCCTAAGAGCCAAGTTCAAATTATTGGCAGCAGCACTCCTGAAAGGCCAGTGGGCTCCAGGCAGCTAGCAGTTTAGCATGGAGCTGAGCCCTGCCAGGCAGCTGAGGGCAAGCACCTCTCTTGCCCTGGAGCCAGTCTCACCCTCTCTCAGTGCCCGCTTGTCCCCTCCATGATCATAGAATCACAGAATCATAGAACGGTTTGGGTTGGAAGGGACCTTTCGAGGCCATCTAGTCCAACCCCCCTGCAGTGAGCAGGGACAGCTTCAGCTAGACCAGGTTGCTCAGAGCCCCGTCCAACCTGACCTTGAATGTTTCCAGGGATGGGGCATCTACCACCTCTCTGGGCAACCTGTGCCAGTGTCTCACCACCCTCATTGTAAAAAATTTCTTCCTTATATCTAGTCTAAATCTACCCTCCTTTAGTTTAAAACCATCACCCCTTGTCCTGTCACAGTACTCTGCTTTGTTGGCTTTTGTAATTTGTGGAGTGCTGGGGCAGTGTGATGTGAACTGTGGCCCAGAGAGCTGAGCAAGTCATTCAGCAGAGCACAATCAAAACAGATACGTGTCATCAAGTTGCATGTAGTATCACCAAGTCTGGGAAGGAGGAAAAATGTGGTTATACACTCTTTCTGTGGTTATATACTCTTTTAAGCTTTCAGAGAGGGGTGTGCGACTGGCATGTTTCCCATCCCTTCCATGAGGACTCTAGCAGTAGACTGTTTACGTGTCAATGCCAATTATCAGGAACTGGTGCAGAGATTTCAAAAACTCAAGTATGCTTGTGCAGTTCCAGCTTCCTCAGTTCTTATTTGACAGGAGCAGTCTTTCTTGTGTGTGCCACAGCTGGTGGCAAGCATCACAATGGACTGCTACACAGAGGCAATTGCCAAACCATCTATAACAAAAATCATGGGGGGGGTGATAAAAATCAGTGTCTTCCAGGTGCAGAGGGGAGAAAGAACCACAGGGTTAACCTACCATATATATATATACACATTATACAGTAAGGCCAAGGCCTGCAACTGCAGCCAGAGGAGAACCACCATGAGGTAAAGGCTTCATACTAAGTGACTGAATAGGGGCTCAAGCTTAGCTTGGCTAGAGATTCCCTGGGATAAGCTACCATGCCTGCTTTTACAGTAGGAACAGAAAGCTGTAGGAACAGAATTACTGAGCAGTGATGCTACGGAAATACCCCTGGCAAGAGGTGTAGGTGAGAGTACAATGCAGCTTCTGGTAGCACCAAGCAGGCAGAGGCAAGTTAGCTGCCAGCAGCTAAACTGGGTATGTCCAGCATTATACAGAATTCATGAGTTCGAGTTCCTCTTAGACTTGGGGTAGAGATAATTTATTAGACTTTTCTGCATTAAAACCTGACAGGCAGTATAAAAACTTTTAACTGTATTTAAAAACACTAATTCTTTAAAAATACTGATTAAAAACTCCCAGCATGGCTGGGGGTTAAGGAGGTAAGCGTTTAAAGAAAAAATCTAAAGTTCTTGTCGCACCTTCTCTGGGTCGTTTTGCACTAGATCCTGCTGGGGTCTTGGGCTTGTTCTTTGCCTTGGCAGGAGACCTGGAAGCTGCAGCCTTTGGGCTGTGAGCTGCTGCTGGAGCTGTGGGAGCACTGGGCTCCAGGAAGGAGCTTTGCAGCTCCAGAGCAAAGTGATAGTCCATGTGCTCTGGGAACTCCCACACCAGCACGAGCTGGCCACACTTCTCACAGTGCTGCTGGTCCCCCGGCGAGGCAGGAGGGAGCAGGGTGAACTCAGGAGAGGGTGGCAAATTCTGCTCATTTCCCTCCATAGCTGGCTCTAATTTCAGAAGGGTCCTGGAGCTGGGTGGAGTAGAGGGTGTTTGTGTAGCATCAGACAGCGACTTTTCACACGGAAGCCTCTTGTGAGGAGAAGCAGGACTCCCACCTCTGGGACTCCGCTTCACAGGGGACTCCAGGTCACACTGCACAGAGCCAAGTCCAACACCCTCTCTCTCTTGGTGCTCTGGGGACCTGGGCACAGGTGACTCTGCAGTGGTAGCAGCAGGCAGGCTGGTTGCTGCTGCTGTCTGTGACTGCTGCCTTTCTGCCGCCTTTTGGAAGAATGACTCAATAGCATTAGCTGGCTTCTGCCTAAGCTCTTTGCTTGGGCTCCTAAAGAACTTGACCCTAGGCCTGCTAGAAGTCGTGGCGTTTTGGCTGGCAGTGTCATCAGGCTGGGCATCACTCGTCAGGAAGGCAGCGATGCCTGCAGAGAGGAGCGCGGCAGGCTCTGAGAACTTGTTTGCTGAGAGAAGCACCGATATGAGCGGTGGAGACCTGCAAAGGACAGACCAACATCAGCTCAGCACCAGCCTGGGAAGCAAGAGGTCTTCCGAGGTAAGACTTTAAGCAACGTAAACTGTTCACAGGGAGGGAACAGGGGAACTGCGGTCTGGGTAACTGGCAAGGGGTGGGAGAGATGTTTCCTCTGACAAAATGTTAGTATTGCTACCTGCAGAACAGTCTCACAGACATGGCAGGCTGCATTGGGCAGAGCAGAAAGCCTCTTCCCAGAACAGTGTTTCCCAAAGAGCACTGGAGCAGGGGCAGCCGGCTGCCAGCCTGGACTTTCAGTCCACCACAGGCCAGAGCTGCTGTGAGACTCCCAGGCAAGGTGAGAGAGCCTTAAGGGAGCAGCAGCCTTGTTGGAGCCTAACAGATAGGACCTTCTTGCCTTAACTCAGCCTTCACTGCAGAGCAGGAGGAAGGAAAGAAGCAACATTGAATATGGGAGCTGTTTTCCTTCCTGCCCCAATGGCCTCCTCCCAAAAAGCACCTTTGTCCTCAGGGAGAAGAGCAAGGCCTAGCTAGCTTCTCCAGCCCAGCAGGGCAAGGACTGCCTCACTCCAGATGGACACCCCGTTGCCAGTAGCAATTATCAGCTCCAAGTACAGAAGTGTCTCACCAGGCTCTCACAGCTGTCCTACCACTAACAAGGGGAGGTTGCTGCGCTCCGCTGTACGTGTGCTGGGGATCACTTTTCCTGCCGGTTGGCATAACACTCTCGTTCCTTTCTGTCAGGCCCCTGGCTCATCCTGCACGTCCCACAGCAGGACAACACCTGACGGGGACATGAACTGCTTCCTCCCACACTCACCAGGCTGCCTGGTGAGCCCCAGCCATGTTGCAGTTTTGGATGAGAGCAAAGGCATCGTTGCACATCTTCTGGGCATCATACCGGGACAGAGCACAAAAGCGCGACACCCGAGTGTCTCCCGGCATGCGGATGACCACCATCAGCTGCTTGGCCACTCGGTGGTTCTGCAGAGAGAAGAGGTAGCTGTGTTCCAAGCGACACCTGCAGGAAAGAGCAGGAAAGGCCGAGGAGACCCTATCGCTGCCCAGAACCCTGTACTATCAGCTACCACCTCCTGATGATGATGCTGCGTGACAGATGGCAGCTTGTCCTGCCTGGTCCGATATCCAAGCGATAAGATACAGGACAGCAAGTGCTTGTACAGCTGTGCCACACAGGACAGGAAGCAGTTAGTCCTCGCTTTCCTTCAAAGGCAGCTGCGCACCTTTTCTTACCCCCCCTGCAGCAATGAAGCTAGCAGATTAATCTCACCCTGGCCTGCAGTCTACCATACGGATTTGAGCGTATCGCTTCCTCTCACAGCCCACAACTCAGGCAGAGCTGCATCAGCAAAGGGCTTGCAAGGGAGCAGCAGTGTGGCAGGATGGAGGTACAGTGGCTTTTAGGTCCCTGCATCCTAAAGCACGGGACAAGAACTGTCCTTAGCCCTGTGGTATTCTGGGGCAAAACCATCCTTCCTGGCTGGGCTCCTGCACTCCTCTTTCCTTGGGGTACCTCAGCACACAGGCACACATCTGAGGGCAAGCAGATTTCCTCCCCCACCACACACCATTCTCAGCCTCCTGCAAACAGCTCACAGTGCAAACATGCTGCGTGGCTTCCTGAAGGCCAGCAGGGAGAACACTGTCCCCATGCCTCCCCTCCTTACCTGGCTCCTGTCCTTGATCAGTCTGGATTCCAGCTCCAAGGCCAGCTGCAGGAGCCAGTGTTGCACCTGGACAAAACAGAGAGGTTGGGCCTCTGCTCACAGCACTGCCACCAGGCCAGAGCAACGCTCCACACACCAGGGAATGCTGGAGGGGGATCAGACTGGAATGGACACAGACTATCATGAGGCCCCATATCTGGAGAAATTGGCCCAGGTGAGGATTCCACACTGGAGGCAAGGCATTGTAGATACCATACCAATCCTGCAGCATTACTACTAGACTTTGCCAAGTAATCTGGGTCACCTGCCCTGGATCTCTCTTTGCGTCTCCCTACAGCTCTGTGGGAACCTCTCCCCAGCTAACAGGTAAGGTGCATCCTCCCTCTTTCTTTGGGCTAGTTACCTTCTTTCCAGCAACAAAGCCCTTGAAGCTTGGCACCACAAATACCTCTTGAACAGCACAGGCCCACAGTTTTGCTTGTGGAAATTACAAGAAGGTTGGACCTCTTTGTGCAGGAGTTCATCACTGCATTTCTGTCAAACGGGGAGTTCCCTCATTTCTGGGGCCCAAACCACATCTTCCTTTAGGCTGAGTTTCAGGGCACCGTGACACAGAAAAGCAGCAGTTTTGCAAGCCAGTCTCAGCTTTTAGCGTTCTCATCTTCTCCAGTGCAAAGGCCAAGCCTTGATGCTAGATGTAGGCTTCTCCTACCTCCTTCTGCGTGGCCAGAGCTGTCCTCCCAGGGAAGTTCTTGCTGCAGCCAATGGACTGGGGCAGGTACCGGTTTTTGACAGGTTCATCTTCGATTCCTCTGCACAAGTCATAGAGCCAGGACCTGAAAGCCACAGAGGAAGCTTGAGGCGAAGGCAGCCACAGACACACAAGCAACACTGGGCAGCAAGTCAGCCTTCTGCTGAGCCATGCTTTCTGCTCTGTGAAAGCTGTGACTCTGCCTCTCATCCCCAGCTCTGCAGCTGCAGAACAAGCAGGCTTCCTCCAGGCCACAACCACCTGTCAGCACAACTCCTCCGCCTCTTCTCCTGAAGTGGCAACAATTCACCAGTCTGCAGGGCACCCCAACTGCTCCTCTGGGCCCAGAAGTGGTGTTTCAGGCTCCGGTCCAGCCTTGTCCTCTGTAATGAGGCTGTCACGCCTGCCTGCTTCCCAGCCTGCAGGGAGCCTTTCCACAGTTTGGCCCCACATAGAGGAAGGCAGAGGAGCTGGCTGACAAGCAAAACATTATCCTGGGGAGGGTGACTGGGAGCAGGCGAGACTGGAAACCTGTTTGTGGGCCTGCCAGACCGATGTATCTCAAAAATGTCACTAAGTTTTACCTTCCAATCTTCCTAATCACATCAGAACAACCTGCGACTGAAAGGAAGTCTCAGTTCCTGCCAAGAGCCAAGTTGTGGTGAGTGGTTTATCATTACCCAGTTTTGTCTCCAAAGTGAGTCTGGAGCTCTTTCTCACTGAACTGTGTCATTTCCCCAATGTACTCTATTTCCAGGATCTCTGTGATGGCAGTGCCAAGCTTGCCTCCCAGGTTACGGCTATGGTAGAGAAAAAAAGAAAAAGAGAAAACACAAATGAAGCATCATGTGGAGACTATGCCAAGTCTTCTTGCAGCAGCTGTTCCTAGATCAGGAGAGCTACAAGCATGCGGGAACTAGCAGGACAAAAGGGAACACTTGGTGCATAACAGCTATTCTGCTCATAGTAGAAGGACCCATAGGAGTTGAAGTGGGAACTGCTCCTTGGCTCACCCAGTTTCAGTGCTTCTCCCTCAGCTCCATCTTCAGAACATGATCCCAAACCATGCTCTGAAGAACGCCTCACACACTCCCTGCTTCCTCCTACACAGACAGGACCTTTCCCTGCACACACCCCCCTCCATCCCTAGTGAGACACTGAAGGCAGAGAGCAGCAGTGCAGGTCTGGAGAGCTGGACCAGGGATCCATTCCTCTGGAGCAGTGGTGCTGGTAACTCTTTCCTACACCAGAAAAAGTACTTGTGCACAGTGTGGATGCTCAAAACCAAACCACATCTGCTCTCTGGGAGCATAGCTATGGCCTCCTTGCCCACAGTTGCTCCTGGTTTACACCTATACACCCTAGCAGTCATCTGAGCACAGCTCTACTCAGGGAAAGACTGCCCACAGGCTGCTACTGGGCTCTTTTGAGTGTGGTCCCTTCACTGGCAGGGCTGCAGCTCCTCCTGAACTGTTGCTCACAGCTGTGAGGGATTACTGGTAGGATTTCCTCTCCATTTCTTACAAGCATTCAACTATGGAGTTGAAAGTCTTTGCTGGCTGCTATCAATTAGCATCAAATTGCTCTCTGTTGAGGTGGCCAGGAACAGTTTCCTACCCCCAAGTCACTTTAGTTCTGTTCACGCAAGCAATGGTAAGAAACCAACAGGAACAAGTACCACAACAATGAAGACAAACAGGGCTCTCAAACAGACTGATAAAAGTCTGGATTATGGAAGCACAGCACCAGCATTTTGAATACATACTCTTGCCACAGAGCAGCTCAGCCTGGGCCCCAAGCTGCACAAAAGCAGGCAGCTCCCCAGTACTTACATATTGCCAACGGGCAGCTGGCTGAAGAGTTGCGGGACAAATCGCGAAGATACAAGTGTCTGGCGGTTGGGCTTGTTTAACCCACAGGCCAGTTTTGCCAGTGTCTGTAACAGAAGAGGGTGGAAACCCTGTTACTACAAGCCATGCACTGACTTTATGGTGACTCTACCTAATGGCTTGTGCTGTATCACCTCTAAGAGCTGCCTTTGGAATAGCTGCGAGGAAGGACATGCAGGTTGCACCGTTGCTTGCTCCCAGGTAGCACCCACCTTGGGACTTGGCACGCGCTGGCTGGGTACTCTGAAAGCACTGCTGCTTCCAGACTTCTAGCTCTGCAAAGGGCTGGACTCCTGCTCCAGGCAGCTTAGGGGATCTGGGTCTATCACCTGTTCTGGTTGACTTAGCTTTCCAGCAGGCAAGCATGCTAGAGCTTCCAGAGCATCCCTGTAATCCTCCCCAGACTATTTCTCTCACTACGTCTTGCTCCTTCTTCCGTGTTTGTCTTGCTTTTTCTCAATGTCACTATTTTAATCTTCTCTCTGCAAGAAATATGCTGTGTAATCTCTGCATAATGCTGCAAAAGGAAATCTGCAAAATACAGAATTGCTAGCCTGAAGGGATGTTTTTTTGCCTATCTGTCCCCTCCCACTCTAATCTACCACAGAATCAAGAATACACAGACCAGCTTGAAATACGTTTAGCTGGGTGTTTGGCGGCTTTTTTTAAACAAGTCTAATAATTTCCTCTTTCACTGCGTTACCACACATCCTATAACTAAGCAAAATTTCTTTCCTGCTTATTGAGCTATGATCTTTATTAACAACCTGTTTTTCAGGCTTACGTATGTTCTCATTCTTTTCTAGACAAAGTAGATCCCTTTCCTTCAACTTTTCATATCCAGTCATTTTCCAGATGTCCAGTTATTGTTATTCTTGTTTCACTGGAGACTCTTCCAGGTTTACCTACACTGTTCTTAACGTGAAGTGCTGCAAGCTGAACCAATCACTGAGACTTCATGGGGAGAAATAATTTACTTTTTCTGACACCTTCTCTAATCTGCACATGCTGAAACAGGATTTGCCATTTCTACAAGAGCACTTATATTACTGACTCATCCTGCTCTTTGTCCACAGTAACTCCAGGCTACTTCCTGACTTACTGCGACTTAGCCAAAAGCCTGCTGGTTGCCTTTTTCCTAGAAACCACAAACACAGTCAGTGACGAGCCTAAGAAGCACTGCTTTGTGATTTCAGACTGTTTCTGAGTTTTTCCAAGCCCAGAATTTTCAGTTCTAATTTCACCTCCCAGAATTCTCACAACCCAGGCCCTGAGCCTCATCTGTGCTTCCCATCACCTGAATTCCTACAGCTGTTCCCTCTCTATAGGCTTCAGTGAAAATATTGGCTCTTAGCAGATCTCAGACAGAGGATCCCCCAGGATCCCACTCTAAACATCCCAATTTGAACCAACTCACTGAACAAGATCGTTATGGAAAACAATAAGATTTTCTTCAGCTAGATGCGTGCCCTTCAGATAACCTCACTCATGTTGTGTTTTGCTAGGGTGGTATCGTCAGCTTAAGCAACTCAGGGTGAGATGCATTAGAAACCGTAGGGTTGACACATCACATCTGCAATTTCCCCTGTATATTAGGCCACTTTTGCTGTCAAAGAGGGCAAAAAAATTAGTTTGGCATGAGTGGTTCTTGATAAAACCATGTTGTTATCTTCCAGGTGCTTCCAAATAGCTTACTCAATTATTTGGTCTCATTTGTCAGCTGGGTTCCCAGTGTACTCTAAGGAGCTAGCTCACTAGGAAGAAAAGCCCCCCAGGAGAGTTTTCTTCATGGGAAAAAAATGAGAGCTTAAAGCAGGAAACCTCCACCTTGAGTTTCAGGCAACAGTGGCCAGCCAGGGAATGGTTTTTACTGACACAAATTCCCGGCGACTTGGGGGAAGAATAGTATCAGCTTGGGGCACTGAGGTGAGTCGGGTTGCTTTTCCTCTCTCTGGTCAGTCAGTCTTTACCCCCGCTGGCCGCGTGCGCTTTGCGTGATGCTCAGCCAGCTGCTGCGAGCAGCCGCAGGAGCACCTCGTGCATGACAGCAGCTGCAGAAACAAACGGACTTTGATGCTGCAGCTATAGAGGGTTTCCTGCTGGGTGAAATGCAGGGTGGTTTACTGACACCCCTTTCATTCTCTGCAAAAGGGTCTTATCTGTACAGTTACGACTTTAAAAATGCAGGCTCTGACTTAGAAAAGGATAAAGACTAAATGGATGCTTTGGAACTTAAGGAAGATAAACTTCATCTTAGACTGCTGCAGAAACAACTGGAGCTACTGCCAGCTGTAAACGGGTACTGGAGCCAGTTCTGCACTGGCTCACCTTGAAACTACAGCAGACTGTGAGGCAGAAATGAGCTAGCTGAGGAAGATCACTGGTGTAGAAATTTCCAGTGGAAGGGATGTTCAGTTTGCCTTTTTGTTCTCTTTAATCAAGAATAACAGAGAACATCCCTGCTATCCCTAGCAGCTTCTCCCAGCTTGCATTTTCTATGCCAGCATTCTTTTTTTTTTTTTTTAAAGGGAGTAAGGAAATTATGGTGTACTGTGCTGTCCCTGAAGAACTGCGCAGCTATACCAGCAAGCACGATGCAGAGATTACCGAGCCAGCCTGCGGCTGTACAGAACATGCTACAGTGTTTCCACAGCCAGCTCACCTCTGTAGGTACCTTTTCTGCAGAGAATGAAAGGGGTGTCAGTAAACCACCCTGCATTTCACCCAGCAGGAAACCCTCTATAGCTGCAGCATCAAAGTCCGTTTGTTTCTGCAGCTGCTGTCATGCACGAGGTGCTCCTGCGGCTGCTCGCAGCAGCTGGCTGAGCATCACGCAAAGCGCACGTGGCCAGCGGGGGTAAAGACTGACTGACCAGAAAGAGGAAAAGCAACCCGACTCACCTCAGTGCCCCAAGCTGATACTATTCTTCCCCCAAGTCGCCGGGAATTTGTGTCAGTAAAAACCATTCCCTGGCTACAGCCGCTGTTGCCTGAAACTAAAGGTGGAGGTTTCCTGCTTTAAGCTCTCATTTTTTTCCCATGAAGAAAACTCTCCTGGGGGGCTTTTCTTCCTAGTGAGCTAACTCCTTATTAGGGTACACCAGGAATCCAGGCAATAAATGGAGTGTGTGCTGACTGCATAGGGCACGTCTCTGGGGAAAAAAACTCCTCCCCTTCCCAGATGTCCTGTAATTTCCCTGAAGGTGTGCTCGCACACAGCTGCGCTCCCCACGCAGCTCATATCTATGGGAGACTTAGGAAGAATGTATAGGAGGGCGTCTACAGCATATTCTGACTCTGCAGCCCAGAAGTCAGGCTGATGTGTTACACAAGTACCTTGTTGTGCGAAATCCCAGCTGAACACCTGAATCCAGTCGCTGCTTCCACAGCCGCCCTAATTTCTTCCACAATTACCGCGCCCATGGTCAGCTGCAGGTCGGGACAATCGGGGTTATCGAACGACAGCGACGCCAGCCACTCCTGCAAGCCACGTTCCCGCAGCTCCTCTAGAGAGGAGACACAGAGGGGATCAGCGTGGGCATTTTTGTGCCGAGCCCAGCAAAGGGACCGGTAGCATCAGCCAGCCAACAGCCGCATGCTTCTGTAACTGCGTGCCAACAGCAAGGAGAAGCGGGTGCCTTAGAAGCCATTCGTTAGGAACACATAGATCCCATTTACAGTGCTCTTGCTTCGGGGGAGATAAAGCAGCCCACCCTCTACCTCTGCTGGGGTACAGCGGGTGTTACCGACGGAGCAGGAGAGGGACAGCTCGGGGTGAG
>VZTV01103485.1:0-50793 GCA_013400875.1 Anhinga rufa | reverse complement strand
CCTGCCCCAGGGCTGGGCTGCTGTGTGCACTCAGCACAGACAAGAGGAAGGTGTGAGTTTTGTGGAGACACATCCCCCTCTCTGGCTAAGCCTCATCCTGTGCACCCATGCTGACACATGGGGCAAACACTTATGCAGCTCCCGGCACCAGCCTGGCTCTGCCAATCTCCCTGTGCAACCCAAGGAAAACACCCGCTGCTTTGCAGGATTTGGGTGGTACATGCCAGGTGTTTGGTCAAAAGGACGGGAAAAGAGGGAGATGGTCCTGCTCCTCTCCACAGCTTCATTGCACAGCCCAGGGGACCATGGCAATGCCTGTGGCACCGTGGCAATGCCCACGGCAAGGACAGGTACCCTGCTTCACAGCACCTCACCTCTGCTCAGTGAGGACAGGACTGCGTCTGGCACCCAAAGAGGATCTCACAGGGCAGGGTGCTGCCGGGCCCTTGGTGCATGGGGAGAGAGGAAGGCTATTGTGCATATCCAAACCTGGCTGCCAAAAGGGGACAAGTTTGTCACCCTCTGTGGCACATGTCCCTGGGGAGGTGTGGCAAGGTGCAAGCCCTGGGTGCTTCCCAGCATCCTTGGCACAGCCAGGAGAAGCCGTGGTGGGGCAGAAGCCCCATAAATCACACTCGTGGCCTCTAACTATCTTGGAGCTGTTTGTTGTAATATACAGTGGGTTGGGATGTCAGGGACAGCAAAGCAGCACATGAAAAGTCCTTGTTTGCAGGATCAAGGCTGGGGATGGGCCTCACAGGCTGGGGGTCCTCATTCTGGCTGCAAAACAGGAACACTCTTCTCTGTCCCAAAGCCGAGCACACCCACCCAGGGGGGGCCAGGATCCCAGCGAGGCGGTGACCTTAGCGTGGAAATTCCCACAGTATCTAGTGAGGAAGCCAGCCCTGTCGCACTGGAAACATTGGCCGGTGTGGTGCTCATCAGGCATGCTCGGCTTCTAAAGCAGGAAGACAGAGCATTGTAAAGCAGATTATACTGATTTGCTTTCGCACAGTGGAGCAAGCAGCAGAAACAGGAAACATCACAATGGTCTTCAGTGTACCGGAGATGTCTCAATTGTTATACTCAGCAATACGCCTGTTCCTATTAATGTGCCATTCAGTTATTTAGGAGACCAACAAAAAATCCCTGCCAAGAGGGATGGACATCTTTTTGCTTGTTCCACCTGCCTTTGAAGCAGCCCTGCCCAAACCAGGAGGGTGAGCTGTCTGAAAACCAACTGTGTTGGATTCCTGGCGTATGGGGGGCAGTTCAGCACTGCAGAGACAAACATCCCCTTCAGAGAGGCTTGTTAAGCTGTTCCAGATGTGATCCAGCCAAGTTATTATGGCAACAAGGAAATAAATGGCAGAAAACTGCTCATGAAATCCAACCACTCTGCCTGAGGTTAGGAGGCACATTCCTGTGCCAAGCTGCAAACAGACCTTCATGCACAGAGCTGGGACCAGCACTGGGGAAGCCGATTTCTTCAAGGAGGCAAACAAGAGCAGGGTTATTCAACGCTCTGAGGGCAGCCAGGGGCAGCATGCATGTGTGCTCCAGGAGCAGACACTGACCAACAAGCACATCAACAAGGAACAATTTCTTTTGTCTGTTTCTTAGAAATAAGCAGCACTGAGAACAAACTCAACAAACTCCAGTGAAGCTTCAATGGCTTTTCTAAATGGCTCGAACTGTGGTGCCCTGTCTCCCTCACCATGCTTCTGCCCCCACCAAATAGGCCAGTGAATTCATGTGGGAGCAGAAACATTGTTGGAAATGGGAAATAACAACTGACAGACAGCCTATGGTGTCCAGCACAGCACTGCAGATCCCCAGCACTGAGGGTCACAACAACATGGGGCACATGGAGAGATGCAGGTCATCCATAAAGCTCAAAGCTTGGCTGGGGAAAGTCATAGGACATGGCAAAATTCATCCAGAAAACAATCCCTTTGGAGAAGCAGCCCAGATCTGGATTAATCCCTTTTGGTCAGGGCCACAGGACTGCAGAAAACATCAGCTCATACAGTTACAGAGTAATTCAAGTTGGAAGGGGCCACTCTGGTGGTTTCTAATCAAAGCCCCTGCCCAAAGCACCCAGATCAGGGCACTCAGGGCCATGCCCAGTTGAGTCCTGAACATCTCAGGGATGGAGATCCCACAACCTCTCTGGACAACTCAATATTTGATCAACCTCACCATAGAAAAACTTTTCCTTATATATATGATTTCCCATGTCAGGTCCCAGTCCAGCAACACTCGCTGCCTGGGCTCAAGGAGGAGCCAGGGTACCAGCCCCAAGCTGACGCAGTCAGGCAACTGTACACAAAACAAGCCTGTACCCAAAAAGCAACTGCACCAAAGAAGAAACAAGGTGCAACTGGGCCAGGGGCCAAGAAGTGGCTCCACTGTAGCAAATAGGATGTGGTAGAGCAATTTGTTCATTCGCCTTTTGACCCTGAGTAGCTAGAGACCATCTTTTGTACAGCCTCAGCATTTCAACTTGAAGTAACTGATTTCAAGCCACCCCCACCCTAGAAGCCCCCCCTGAGCCTTCAGCTGGATGTGAAAGCCCAGCCAAGGTGAAGAGAGTAAGGGCATGGTCAACAGCCTCCCACCAAGGCCAGGGTTTGCTCTTTTCTCACCAATGGGGCATGCATGAGGGAGGGATGCTAGCATGGGGTAAAACCATGAGCAGCTGAAGAGAGAAGTAGCAAAGTAAAGTTCAATAGGGCTCAGCTAGACTCCCTTGGAGACAACCTCTGAACTCTCTCAAGGCACCATGGGGGAAACCTCAAGACTTCACTTCCCTTTCTCAGCCTCGGGAAGCCCCCGCTGCGGGCAGTGTAACACCAGCAAGGGGAACAGCCCAGCACAGCAAGACCCTGGGGAATGCCAGCCCGAAGTCCCTGAGAGAGGCACCCAAAAAGCCCTGGAAAGTGATGCTACCTGAGTGCCCCTAAGGTGTCCCAGGAGATGGAGCTCCCAGGGACTGGGTTAATGGAGGGATGGAAATGGTGATGCTGGCCCTGCTCCCCAAGGAAGGACAATCTGGCAGCACCACTTGGATGGTACTGTTACATACTGGAAGCAATAGGACAGCAGAGTACTATCCTGCTGCTGGCCAAAAACCTTTATACCTAGCAGCCCCGAAAGTGCCCCAAATGTCTCCAGCTGCTGTTGCAGCCACTCACCCTCCTGCAGCTTGACACTCTGCAGGTAGAGAGGGTTCCTCAGCACATTGCAACGCCCAGGCTCGTCCTCCTTGGTGAAGAGCAGCAGGTCAGAGTAGACAAAGAGGGTCACCTGGAAGCACAAGAACAGCAAAGAAGAAGCTATAAGGAATTAATCTCTTGGCACTGAGGCAGCATCCTGGAAAGATCCTCTACCCTGGAGAGATGCACCAGCCATGACAGGCAGCCCAGGCACCCCTTCCCTAAGGGCATGATTGCTGCTACACCCCTCAGCATGCTACCAGCAAGGTCTGGACAAGGCTCCCCAGACTTGGCAGCCACCCACCAAGGCTTGTGGAGTCCTGTGACAAAAGGGATAAACCTGCCCGACAGTTTAACGCCACGCAAACACACCCTCTCTGCTCTCTCATGTCACTTCCCATTTACAGAAGTTATAAATCAGAGGAGCAGGAGGAGGGAATAAGTTGTTGACTAATCCCAGCACACTGGAGAAGTTGCAACTTAGAAGCAAACGTGATCTCCCTGAACACACGAAAGAGCTTCTCACTGTTCTCAGTCTTTGCACACTCCATATTGTTCCCTTTAAGAAAATAACAGTTTGGCTTTTACAACAGCAGAACCCACGAGAGCAGTTGCAGGGAACAAACTTAACACCTTTAAACCACGCTGACGGGTGGAAAGCAAACACTGAAGCAAGTGCCTGCCCAGCTCTGTGCTACTCAAAAGGTAGATTTTGTTCTGCTTCTGGCTCTTGCCAGAGGTCCCTAGTTCAATCAGTACAGATTGGTGTGATCTTTAAAAATAAGAAGAATGAGCTTCTCCACTGTAAGGGAGCTCCTTGACCCAGAAACCTACTGGAGGTGAGTAGCTTGGTGGAATCACTGTGCCAGTGGCCAAGGTTTGAGCCTGTCAGAAGTTGGGGGCATGCAGCAAAACTTAGAAGATGCCTGGAAGCGGCTACAACATGCTAGTGGATATATTGGATGCTGGACCTTCTGCATACTGCCAAACCACACTGCTCTCAGCACAGGACACAGCTTGTGAGCACATGGCTGCTTTTAACCGCTCCTTGGGATGCTCCCAAAAACCTCCCACAGCGAAGGGAAAGCTGCTTTGCAACTCTGGGCAACAGCAATGAAGGTTTTGTGGCCTTTTAGGAACCTTTTGGCAAAAGCAGAATACAACCCAGCATCCCAGGGTCTTACTGAGAGCTGGCACCGCTGCCACCACCAAGTTACCCTTTGAAAGGTGACTTTGCTCTGGACAGGGACTGAGTCACTGTTTATGGGGACGCACTGCCAGTACAGTTTGTCTCCATGCCTAGCGGCTGACAGACACACGTCAGGAGGAGGACAAGCTGGGTAACAGTTTATCACATGGTGGTGAGTCTCACATCAGGGCAGCAGCATCTGGCTTTGCAACCAAAATCAAGCCCTTGCCACAAGATTTCTCCTTACTGTGCAAATTCATTTTTCTGGGATTCTTAAGCACACAGCTACTGGCATAGCTTTAATTGGCAATGAAAACAGGGAGTGTCTGTTTACCTCTGAATTATTTGGAAAATCCCTTCCTCTGCTCTCAACACACTGTTAGCCTAGTGCCCATGTTCACCCTCTTCATTACTTCTGACATTATTAATACAAGGAATAATGAAGTACAAACTGCATTATAAACTTTCTCCCATGCCCATCTTGTTCCAAAAGGTAACTTTTCTGGGACATGTCTGGTGCCATCCCAGGTCCCTCAGCCTCAAAGAAGAGATGTTCAGGGATTTTGAGAACAGCAACTCAGCAAAGTAAAAGAGTTAAAAGTATGATCAGCAAGTGGTCATGCTGGAAATGGAGGACAGAAAATCAAGACCTTATAATGGAGTTTAAAGGGTAGCAAAAAGGATAGAAGAATCAGCAGGAAAAAAAAATATCACTTCAGATCCAAGAAGATTAAATAAGGAATCATAGAAACAGAAATACACAAAAAGTATTTACAGGTAACATTGTGCTTTTATGGGAAGATGGGACTGATTGAATTCAGGATGTAGAGAAGACAAAAGCATGTGGGTTACATAAGAGCATCTCTATTAGATGCTGCTTCCAGAAAGATGCTTGATTTTAGAGCAGCTCCACACAGAACAGTTTATAGAGGTCCCTTTGCTCCTCCGAGTTGCTGGGGGAAGAAAACAAGGCTCTGCCTTCCACCCACACAGCCAGAGCCCACCAAGAGCACCCCAGCACCACAACACCCAGGATTCCAGCGAACCCTGCTCACAGAGGTGGGAGCAGGGCTGGCTCTGCATGGCAGAGCACTTGCCCCAGCTGCAGAACTGAGCATGGGAAACTTGAATCATGGATGAGCCTAAGGCAGCAGCCAGCAGGTATAGGAGGGGAGGGCTGGAGTGAGTAATCTGGAGCTCTGCCTATGGTTGCCATCACATGTTGTAACATGTCTCTAACAGCCCTTTGCAAACAGATCTGCTATCTACCATGAAAAATCACGGGGCTCATAAGAGAAAAAGAACAAACAAAACAGAAACACAGCACCTGAATTCATCCAGGCAAGACACAGAATCCACCAGAGTTACTCCTTGGAGAGTCAGAGTATCTTTGTTTATTTCCCAGAACTAATTTCCTACCCCAAAATCAGAAATAAAACTGGCATGATGAAAGGACTCCTCTGAAGACAGAGTTAGACACACTTGTTTTATACTAGAGTGTTCAAAGGCCACATGGCAGTTGTCACACAGACCTTTTAGGGGGCTGTGAATAGATTTTACAGGGGGAAAAAAAAGTGTTTGTAGAGGCTGACAGTGATGTCTCAGACACTGTTCATCTGGGTGTGTTCTGCACCGTGGCAAACAGCAAAACCTCTTCTGCTGATAGATTTGACTAGCTACAGAACATAACTGGCAAAGCATTGTTACATAAGGAAGGGGCATGTTTAAAGCGTTTCCTAAGAGAAAACAAGAGAAAACAAAAGCCAGGAGGGAAAGTGGAAAGCAGTGGGTTGGTGTGCTTCCCCAAGATGAGAACAGGAGATCAACACTGGGACTGCTACAGAGCCCCACCACAGGAAGGAGGAAGCAATAACCACACCTTGTAAAGGAAAATACGGTAACAAAAGTGTTATGAAAAGGTACCCAGAAATTAAGTCTTGCAGCCAAAGTACCTTCACATTCAAGCTTCAGAATAGCTAACTCTCCTCCTAACCCTGTCCTCTGTTGCTCACCTATGCACAGAGAGCCGCTGCCACCTGGGTTATGGCAGAGAGGAGATTGTACATTGCAACTGCAGTAGCGCATCAGCAGAGACACTGGCATGATGGATCAGTGCAAACCCTGCCTGCTTGTCCCAGTGCTCAGCAGGAAAAGCCTGAGCCAGTGGATGCTTTCTGAGACATTGCCCTGTCTCTCTCTAGCAATAGGCTCACAGCCGTGCCCAGCAATACAGAGGGAGCTGAGGAAGCAGAGTGAAGCAGAGGCTTCACTCTTTATGATAGAGCTTTCAGATGCCAAATGAGAATACAGTGATGATCCCCTGCACCGCTGGCCAGAGAATGCTGCCTGCAGCCAGCTAGAGAAATCCTATCATGCTTGGTGGAGAGTTCTTAAGACAGGTATCCACCCCTAGGACTGATTTACACACATTTTCTATTTACCAGTACTGGATTCTTCTCTAGAAAAATTGGGCGTGACCCCAGAGAGAAACTCCAGTGATACCAGTACAAGGGTTGTATTGGCAAAGTTCAAGTGTCCCCACTCATTCAGTTGAGCTAAATGGATGAAGCTTTCTTAATCTTCCTCAGTTTTTTCAGATCTTGATTTAACCTTGAAGCCCTCTTGTGAGACCATCCAAATTCTCAGTGTCCTCTACCAAGCAGACATCACTGTTGGACTCATCAGACCAAGAATGACGCAGCTTCCCACATACAGGATGGTATCACCCAGTCACTTCTATTCAGTGCTCCCCTGACCATATGCTTCAAACTTGTAGTTTCTTGGCTACAGCTTTGCACTGGTAGTTACTCACTTAGTTTTCACACAGACCAGGGCAATAGGAGAACGTGATTAAAAGTAATCCAGTTACCATAGCTTTGTAGATTAGCATCTCAGTGAGCTGAACCCTGGTCTAAAAAGAGAAGCAGTCCGGGCTTTGCAGGTGGGGTAGGTGCACATACACAGGCATGGCACTTTGGAGATGGGCAGGAACTTCCCAGGTCAGGGAAACTTTACCACCCTTCAGTGATACACCAAAGCCTTTGAGTCATTGCTTTCCATGCTACAGCCCTAACTCTCTAAACACGACCTGCTCCTTTGCTCCTGGATTTTTACTTCTGCATGTATCCATATTAAATGCATGCTCTCCAAGATTCCTCAGCAGTCTTTTAGCCCACAGTGCATCTACCCACTTTTACCACCTCACACACTTTTTTCTGCCAAGATTATTGGCAAGCAATTTATACACTCAGGACTGAGTTTATACACTCAGCTAGACTTTGATGAAAATACACCACCACCCTTGCCAAAAGGAGATCCACAGCGAAGGCTTTGGCTGTCAACCTTGAACCTCACCTTGGCTTACCTGAATCAAATATTCTTCTACCATGAACATCAGGGGAGAGCAGGCACTGAAGACCTCAAGGGGTCATGCACCTACCCTCAGCCACTAGCATGAGCAGTGGCTGTTCAGATGGTGGAAATGGTGTAAAAAATGAGGAAGAGAAAGATATTAAGAGACAGTGAAGAAGAAGGGACAGAGTAAGTGGGACTAGTGTGGTGGAGGAAGGAGGTAACTGCAAGTTTCTGGTATTCTCTCCCAAATTAAAGTGTCTAAAAAAAGGCTGACAACAAGATCTTGAAACACCTGTGCCAGGAAGTAGGGTTTTGGTCAACCCACTGTGTTGGCCAAACTCAGCCACCCCCTGAAACAGGGACCTGCCAACCCCATCCCAGGCCAGGAGTGTCAAGAACTTGCAGCACAACACTTGGGATGAGAGAGAAAAGCCTCTTGCCCTGCACAGAAGAGCATAAAACCTGGGCATGCTGGCCCATGTCCTCCAGACTCCAGACTCCTGGCAGAGCTGGGCACTTTTAGAGTTCAAGAGAGGACCATCCCGATCTGCAGACCCTGCTGAGATGGCAGAAAAGAGAGCTGAGAAGGGGGTGAGCATGGCCCATGCTGTGTGGGTACATCAGGGCTTTGGAAAGTTGCCTCCAGGTACATTAGAGATGTAGATGGACCGAAAAGGACAAAGCCCATGTTTGACACCTTGTGCACAATCGTCTGCATCACACTGGTTCCTCTGGCACTCCACAGGCTGAAGGGATTTCATAAGACCATAAAAGCGGGAATTGCAACAAAGTCTAGACAGGATGTGATTAAGGCCTGAATAAGGATTGCCCCAGAGGTAAGGTCAGGGAAAGGACAGATCCTGGCAAGCCTCCAGAGAGATAGGTTGACACCTTCAGGAGATGGGAGAGAGTTTGCTCAGTGATGAGGATGCAGTGCCTGATGTGGAAACTGCCCACAGGAAAAGATTCTAGGTTTGGGGTGGTTTTTTTTTTGTTTTGTTTTTTTTTTTGTTTTGTTTTGGGTTTTGTTTGTTTGTTTGGTTTTGTTTTTAAAAGAAACAGAACCTCCATCTCTAGTCCCTGCACCTGGACCCTCCTTTGTTGAGCCACTTAGCCAAAGCAGAACATGCAGAAAATAGTCCTGCAAACCACAGGAGCAGTGGTCCAGTTTGAGAGAGTCAGGGTGGGAGGAGCAGTGGGAAAAGGGAAAACCCCATGGAGCAAGGAAGAAAGGACCGATCGGAAACAAGATAGCCTCTGTTTGGGAGGCAGAGAAGGTTGGAGAGGGAGTGAGCTCAAGTCTAGCAAAAAGAGAAGCCAGAGCCCTTCTGTACCACGGGAAACTCCATTGTCTCCATGCCATTTGAGGTCTTCTGCGCTTCAGAAGTTTGGGTTCATTTATCTCACAGCCCATCAGGACCAAACCAGACATCCTTGCTCCACTGGAAAAGGGGAGTCTCCGGCTTTCCAGAAAGACCTGCACCAATTCCCTGAAGCTCTGAAAGCCTGCCATGACCCTGTGACACCCTGCTGACATGAGAAAGACCTTCCCCAGGGACATGGCTGATGTCGCGGTGTTGCTACCTACAACTGTTAGCTCCTGGCAATATGGGTCTCAGCACCACACCTGGGCTCACACCAAGGGAAAGGCTCCTGCCTTCCAAAGCACACACTGCCACATGCTTGTTCCCTATTCACTGCTTCTATTTTTTCACTACGCTTAGTCACAATCTCTTGCCTTGCCCCTCTGCCAGGCTTACACAGACATCACAGCCTCAAGGCACCATCATTCTCAAACGCAGTCTCACGTTCCTGGCCAGTGTACAGCATCCTGCCCTTTCCTGACAGCAGCTCCAACTGGGAAATCCTCTTCCAGCCTCACACTCATCCTTAGGGCATCGTAAGCAAACAGAGTCCTTTCCCTGAGACATCCTCCTTCTGATCCTGCCCACAGCTGGGTCTCTGAAATGGCTAACGTGGCCATTTGGAGCCAGAGCAGCACACCTCCTCCAAACACGCTTGTCCCGAGGCTCTCTATCGTCTAAATACAAACACCCCCATACATACACGCTCCACCCAGGCTCTAAATGACATTAGTTATTCATAATTATTGCACATTTGATTGCTACTACAGACCTCTGAGTCTGACCTAAAAGCATGCAACTCCAAACCACCCAGGAAAAGCATCCCGACTTCAGGCTGGCCACCATATTTCCAAGCCGTCACAACATAGCTGTGTTACACAGTCACATTTACCTGATTTTCATTCATGCAGGTGCCAGAAGACCCTTAGCAGCAAAGAACAGCAGGACAGACAGGGGAAGAGTTTTATTTACAAATCAGTGACAAGTTTCCTAATGGATCATGCAATTTTTCATGTACTCTGACAGAGAGGAAAAAAAAACGTGACTCAAGTCAAAGCAAGGGATGAATTACATGTTGAGAACCAGAAAGAGAGAGGAGTCACTTAACATAACACAATCTTGTACTGTTTTGTACAGCAATATGACATGTCTCTGGTATTCTGCTGTTGGCCACCCAGAAGGTGTTACCCAGAAACTAAGATTAGTCAAGTAAAAATTCCTCTATGGCTCTGGGAAGATGACGCATTGTTCGCTCCAACTAAATTCAAAACAAAATTATTCTGTACAGTGGTGAGATTCACTGAAGATGCCCCAAAAGAAACAGCAGTTTCCTTCAGCACTGGTGCACAATACATGATTGGGCTCCCCCAGCTGCTGCTTCCTCTGTCCCAAATTCCAGGGCTTTGCAGACTTTACAACTGGATGCAAGTAAAGCCAGCAGCAAATGTACTCAACACTTCCAAACTCTGCCAGTTTGGATGTTGAAAGTTGTCACGTACACAGGTTCTGCATGTAGCCAAAACAGAGCTGTTTCCCCAGATTTTTAAAAGCCCTCTGATAACACTACAGAAAAGAAACTGAAGTAAGGAAAAAAAAAAAAAAGAGACAAATTTGGACATGTGACCTGTTTCAGGAACTAAATTTCTGAAAACCCCTCTAACAAGTTCTCTGTCTAGTTCTCTAACCTGGCACAAAATATTTTTAAACTCCCTCTTTCCGAGTCTGCCGATGGCCTCAACAGCCAGACTGTAACTGGCATGCATTTGCCATGCAGTTTCCTTTTGGTAGGCATGAAGGAAGACAAGAAAAGAGTTGATTTCTAGCAGAGAAGAGTTTTGATATATAGTTTATTCCATGATAAGCAGACCACAAGTTTTTCCAAATATCATATTAATGTAAGTGCTGCACAATAAAACATTCCCTTCTCAATCTGCTATATAAGACTGCAGAAGAGCATGTTTAGAAAGCTCAGACAGCATGGAAAGAGTCTTACCTGTATAGTCCTGCTTCTGCTCTCATGAAGAAGCAGCTCCTCTGACAGAAGCAGAGTCCGGGCTGGGTTGCAAAGATCTAGGGGCTACGTTTGAAAGGAGAAAAAAAAAAAAGAAAGAAACAGTCAAACCTTCCACTGGAAGTGTGGTTTGCCAGAAAAACTTTCCGCCCACCAAACCCACTTTGTCTTCACTTCAAGCTGTAACTCATTCAGGGAGAAGCCACCCCACACTGCGTTCAAAAGGACAGAAAGTCTCAGTCCAGCTACATGATAAAAAGAAAGCCTTACACTTAACACCTACGTCAGACCCATCTATAAAAAGACAATCATCCGCTTGCCTATTTGTACGTTAACTGTTCCGCACAGTGTGGGCTTGGTTATGGGTGCTTTTTAGCAGGAAACACAACCACAACGGTAGCACATTAGGTTCTCACGTCCCTCAGACAAGAATATTTGCTACATGATTTTATGGATTACTCTTACAATAAGTTAAAGTGACTTTAAGAAGGCTGCCCCTTCTCATGTCACAGGGCACACTCAGCCCCCCAGTCAGCACCTTCTCTGTCTAATTCTGGAGAAGAACAGGACAGGTTCAGTTGTCCTGACTGCAGAACAAGCCCTGCAAAACCAGCCCAGGACAATCGTCCTGAGCAGCATGGCCAGCAGGCATGTGAGGATACCTACACAGGGGCCTTGGAGTAGGAGACAGTGTGAAGCATAAAAACCAGTTCCTGAAGTGGCAGAAACACCCCATACTCAATCCAAGACACAAGCTTTGGAAGTAAAGAGCCAAAAGTTCCAGTTGTGCTCCTACCAAAAGGCAAATTGTGCATGCAGCCAGGGCTGGTGAATGCACTGGTGCTAACATGAACAGCCACCCAGGTGCCATCAGGGAGGACGGAGGTGAGCATAAGCCTGCCCCCAGCACCAGACCAGCCCAACATTTGCTCCCAAGCAGTACGCTGGCTCAGGCCAGAGTGACAGACAACATGGATTGTGGGTTTGAGACCAAAGGAAATCACCAGTCTGAGCTGACGTGACAGTGTCATTGCTGCTAGCAGGGGAGGATGGATGGTTCCCCACAGCCTCAGAGATTAAGGTATTCATCAGTAATGTACTTAAATATACAGGATCAGATGAGATTTTCTGGGGTTCTGGCCATATGAAGGACAAAATGGAAGACACAGAGGTAGTTAGAGCTACTGCCACCAAAATCAGGGCTAAATTTTAAGACAATTGTTTATGGAACTGGGGAGTGAGAACATCCTCTGTCAAGCCATCACTGCTCTGGATCCTTGTCCACGATGTCCACCCGACCCAGGTGCAGGACCTTGCACTTGGCCTTGAGAACCTCAACTGGAACAGGTTGCCCAGAGAGGTGGTAGATGCCGCATCCCTAGAAACATTCAAGGTCAGGTTGGACAGGGCTCTGAGCAACCTGGTCTAGTTGAAGAGGTCCCTGCTCACTGCAGTGGGGTTGGACTAGATAACATCTAAAGGTCCCTTCCAACCCAAACCATTCTACGCTTCTATTTTAGTGCTGGCCACCAACTAAACTAAAACCCCTTTGTTTGCATGCTATAATTAACAGCATAATGAACACAAGGGAAGAAACCATATTGATCTTCAACTACGTGAAGTTGGTTGCTGAAGCCCAGAAGCTGGGATACCTTCTCCTGACTCAAGCAAACAGATTTGAAAGCTGAAAAGCGAAAAAAATCCAACAGAGAATCTCTTGGGCAGGACACAATTCCATTTGAGAAAGTACCCAGCACTGTGCTGAGTACAGTCAGCTCCAGAAAGAGAGAGCCGAGGATGACAGGGTATCCATGCATTTATGGTATATACTGCTGGGAGATACATCCACCTTGCATGGCTGATACAACCTGCTGTGCTGGGCACTGACTGCATTAGATCTATAACACCCTGCTTCCAGCTGTGCTTACCTGCACAAAGACAGGGAACACCAGCACTTTGGGAGCCAGCGTCACATATGTGCCGTAGCTGGAGTGCGGGATGTGTGGCCTCACTATGGTACAGTTCTGGTAGTTTCCATAGCTTTTCATCGTCTGCACAGTCTTCATCAGCCTGGATTTTCTCCCAGACCCCATGTGCGATTTCCCTTTACATGCATTTCCTGGACCAACAGAGGAAGCAGAAAGAAACACAGAATCAGAAGAGAGCTCCTGCAGAGCTGCTGCACACTGCTGTCTGCATTCCTGCTCTTGCAGGCTGGAGGAGGGCACGTGAATTCTAAGGGGAATAGCTGGAGCTGAGAGCTGCAGGGATATTCATCACTCTGCTAGCAAAGTTTCCCAGGGATTCATGAAATAACAGTACTGTCTTGATTTTTCCTAATGCAAAACGGGGTGGTCCCTTGACATTTCTGCTCAAACAAGAGCTACTCGCTGGACCAAGGACTGAAGCGGATCACAGCAGCAGCACAAACACATCTATGTGGGTACAAACAAAATCCTGAGGAAGTCACAGCAAGCTCAGCTGCTGGCCAGCACATCTGTCTCTGTCTGCGTGTACGCTGCCTTCTGCACAATTTATGAATACGGTACTTTGGAGGAAGATATGTGGTACTATTATATGCACCTCCCTATACAGTACTGAAAGTACAAAATAAGAAATACAGAACAACCCTGAACATTACTTCAAATGGTCATTCTTTAATTACAAGAGCATCAAGAAGGTTCCCACCATTGGGGAATATCTGCCTGACCACTGAACTCTTCCCTTTCCAAGGAGGGGAAAGCCATCTGTGACTAACTCAGGGTGGGAGGGAAAAAAAAAATTTGGAAATTTAAACCTTAGGACATTTTTATCCACACAAGTCCTGCCTGCTCTGGATTCTGGGCACGGGAGTTAGCAAAGAGCAGGAATTTCATGTCATGGGGTGCTGGGTGGCGGGTTAATCACAGTTTTTAGAAGATACTAAGATTAGAGGTGTCAGAGAAAGGGACAGAACTGATAAACACATTCATGCACATGGGATCAATCCATGCCTTTCCAAATAACTCCCAGGGATGTGATTGACTCAGACATGGGGGTGTATTTATAAAGGATGACCTCATTTTGCATGAGGATGGCACACCATCCACTGTTTCTCAGCATTACAATTCAGTGCTGGAAAAAGTCCAAGCAGCCTGTTTTTTCACTTGTTTCTTCATTGCAGAAAGATGTTATCCTCATTCAAAGGAGGGATTACACAGAGGCTTTCCTTTGCAGCCTCCCACCTCAGCTGGTCAAGCAGAGCTATGACTTTTCCCAGCAAGCCAACACCAGTTACTGTGGCCACTCCACATCTGCCAGTCTGCATTGTAAAGGCCAGGGGACATTAGATGGTATGTCAAACCAGTCCCAGAATCTCCAATATAATTGATAATCTTGTGATTAAAAGCATTATTGATCATTATCAACAATTATCATTGTTCCCTGCTAGCTGCTGCATGGGTGAGTCCTTCCTTCCCCTATTGCTGGGCAATTGCTGCTATATAGGATTTCTAAGGCGTCTCCTGCCAGCCCAGATGAATGCCTCTGAATACATCCAGCAAGCTCCACCAGTGTTTTGTCTCACGAGTGCAGGCACAGGACATGTGGTGTTCTGAGGGTGCTCTGCCTAGATAGAAACTACCATTTTCTCAGCACCAGCACAATGAGGTAAGATTATCACAGTCTGCTGGGACCTGTGCCTGTATGTACAACTGGCTGTGAGCAGCTAGATGGTTTGGTGGGTGATGTGTTGGAGGCAGCAGTGCTAAGGATGGCTTATGCATCCTCCTCCCCAGATCCATCACATGGAGCTGGGATGAGACCAACACACAGGACCAGAACTGGAAAGGAGCTGCCGTGCTGCTGCCCGCTGGGCTGCCCTGCTTTCAGGTGTGCTGGGACAGCATGACTGCTGAGCAGGGAGCAGTTGTGAAATATTTCCCATTAATTACATTAATCATTAGACCCAAAGGCCTCAGCATTCTCTGGTGACCCCAGCATACAGTTTTGGCCATCCCTGATGTCCCCAGCCCCACAGTGCACATCTCTCGTGCCGTACACAAACTCCCAACACAGCAGCGGCACCTATCACGCTGGTGACAGAAGGTGGGGCAGGTTCATGTTCCCCAAGAGTCCTTAACCCCAGACCATGTCCCACAGGGCACCGGCAACCTGCACTCTCTCCTAAAACTTGCAGGCAACAGCTCCAAGAGGAACTGAATATATCTCCAGCCAAAAATTCATGCCTTCTTCAAAAGAAGCCCCACTGAAAAATTAAAGTATTTTCTCCCTCCCCCCTGAAGCTGATGAACCAAACCAGCTCGGGTCCAGCAGGCAGAACTCTTCACTTGGATTTTAACATATCCAGAGGACAAACTGGAGCATTAGCCCAGGATCCTCACCTACAGCAATACCTCAGGAACATGTATGAGCAAACCCTCCTGCAGCCCCCTGCTAGAGGGGTGTCCCAGCAGAGACCCCCCAGCTTCTTTCCCTCCAGGCACCCAGCCCCAGGCATTTCTGCTCCCACCACAGCAGCTTTCTGCACAGTGGCTTCTGCCTTTGCACTGTAACGGATACCCATAACCTTCCCAAGCACCAATGAGCCAAAACACTTCTGAACATGGCTCAGAGCAGATAAGGTCTCGTCCAAAGCAAATATACAAACCTACCCAACATTACATATTCCATTAAGTATTAGGAAACAGCGCATTTACTTTCAGATAAATGCCAGCAGAGCCAGACCGTGCTCTGTTGGCAATCCAGACCTGCTGTTTACTGCTTGCTTTAACAGCCTGCCTTTGCAGGGGGGTGACCCTCGTGACCCAAAATGTTGTTTCCACCTCTAAAGTACAATAATCCTGACATTTTCTCTTTTCCCTTTTTCACGGTTGCACTGCCAGATAAAATCAAAACATGAGAGGCAACTCAACACAGGACAGATAAAGTCTGTCTGGGCTGTTCAGGACCTGCTTCTCCTCTTATCCCTAATTCACCTCATTTTATCAGAGGAATTCATCAGATGCACAAGTCCTGTTTTCTGCACACTGGCACAGAAACACATCCAGCATGCCCGAAGTGTCAGCTCCTGCCACTGTGTGACTGGTGGCCAGCTCCACACCATCACGCTTAATCGCCATGGAGGTTAACTAGTACATTCTTCCCTCTGAAGACTTAACATTAAATAAACTGAAAACAATCACTAAGAATCGTTATGGGATGAAGCCCAAGTTTTTCAAATCCCACCCTGCTGTAAGAACAAGCCCCCATGGTCCAGCTCATCTTTTCACAGGATCTGCAAACAGCAGGAAAGAGTTGCAATTATCCGTGGTACAAAACATCCCCTGCAGTTGAGCTTTGGAAGATTCTTCTGGCCACAGAGCTCCAGGGCTGGGAGCATCCAAGGCACAGGGGCCTCAGACCTGTGCTGCTCCCTCCTGCTCCGCAGCATCCCACCATGGCTTTGCTAGCCCCACACTTTGCCTTCTATGGACAATGCCCCACCTTTACAGGCAGCACAAAATTTTCTAGCTGGAAATTGTGCTGATAGCTGTGCCCACACCAGGGAGGCACTGCTGAGTTAAAGGAACTCCTGCAAGATCACGCCTACAAGGTCAGCTCTGCTACAGACACACAGCTCATCCTAAGGGTGTCCTAAGAGACCAGGGTGCAAGCGTGGCCTCTCAAAGCTCATAAATCAATGAACTGGCAAGAGGTGGTTCTGCATGGAGCTGGGCATGCTGCAAACTGCAATTGCAAGTTCAACAGCACCCAGCACCTTAGGGAGTATCTCCAGGCCTCACTGTTCTTGGATTGTTTTTGTCTCCAGTATCCCACTTGAAATGACAGTCACACAATGATATCTAGTTCAGGGAGATCTTCTATTAGTCTCTGTTCCCCGTCTGGCAGCCCAGGATTCATGCAGTGCCCTGCCACAAACCTCACCCCACTCTTTGTGCAAGCCTATCCATACTTGGTTCTCCAGGAAGACCAAGCATACCTGTTGCAGAAAATGAGTTTATGCTTCAAAGGGTTCAAAAACCCTTTGAAGCTGGAAAGCTGATCTAGAGACTGCCAGAGGCCTTGTAGCAGCTCAGAAAATGAGTATTCCCAAACCTGGCACTATTTTTCTGATTGAAACTGTCTAATGTCCTCAGAATAACCAAAGAAAAAATCAGGGTTAGTAGACAAACTGTGAACCGTTCATCAGGATTTTAGAAAGGAAAGCTCTCTCTGTACGTAAAATGTACACATATATGCCTTTGCCAGAATAAAGTCTGAAACAGAAACAAAGGGAATACAGGGGAAGAAGCACAAACTACAAAGAGAAAAACACTGGAGTGAATTCTGCTCAGCAAAAGACATCCAAATGGGTTGTATATGTCAAAACACAAAACTGGACCTACACTAATCCCTGTACAAACCTAAATCACAGCCATCCTCACTCCCTAGGTAATAAAATGAAACTCAAAGCAGGGGCCACAGTATTAGAGCACCCCCAGCAAGGCATCATGCACGAGAAGCTAAACCTGTCACAGAGAGGCCAAAGACACATATGGGGAACCGACACAACAACAATGCTTAGCACTTTCACACTTCATGCTTTCATCATGCCCCTGATGGAAAGTCCCTGCCACCAGCCTCCCTTCTAAAGCCCCTCTGTGAGCTCCCACAGAGACCTTCTTCCCACCTTGAGGGTCACGCAGTGACATTAGCAGTTGTGCTCTCCTCTGGGCTTGGGGGTAGGGTTCTTGCTTTTATGTTTGACACAAAGAGTAGGAAGATTATACCACCCAAAAGCCCCAGGCTTCTGCCACTGTCCTCAAAACATGAGGGACTCCATTGCAGGGCTGAGGGCAAGGATTCACTAGTGCTAGAAAGCCCATGTTTACCTCTGCTAGGTGCTCTGAGCAGCGTTTTCAGCACATCAGCAACTTACCCACAGTAGCATTGTTCTCTTGGTAGACAGGCCTCAGCAGCTGTAAGACACAAGCCAGAAAGGACACAGTCACCTGAAGTAGGCTTGAAAGAGACTTTACAACAACCAACTGCAAATTTCAGCATGCCAAACCCAGCAAAGCCAAAGCACTCCAGAGAGGTGAAAATAATTTTTGCCCTATTGCTAGCAGAAAAATGAGAGCAATGACTTGCACTGTGGTCTACACAGTGGAAACGCTTCCCATACCCTTACCCTTTGAGTGAGCCCTGGGAGGAGGCAGCAGGTCATTCATGCCAGCTCTACAGTCCTAGTGGTAAATGTTTGAGAAAAATAGTGAAAGCTCCACCAAGGGACACAGGACTGGCTTGTAAAAAAGGAATGTGCTCTAGCAAATATTTAGAGATGATGCTTGATAAGGCTGAAGCACAGGCCAAGAGAGGACTCAGCAAGCACAGCCAACAGCCACATGCAGTAACTTGAGTGCGGGGCTGGGAAGCAGCCCTACCTGGCTCCCTGGGTTCAGAGGCGCTAAGATGATGTAGTTCTGGTCTGCAGTGGAAGGGACCCGGGACAGGGGTGGCATGGTGTTTTGGCTCCGCTTGCCAATCTCTGTGTACCTCTCCCAGCTGTTCAGCACCAGCCCATCACTCCCATCATACAGTATGTGGCAGCTCCGGCGCTGCTCAGGCCGCGGAGGCATGGTGCTATTCTTTTCCCGCTTGTTGGGTGGTGACTGGAGGTCATAGGCAGACTTGCAGGATGATCTGCGGATCATGCCTTCCTGTCCTGATTTGACCTGCGGGACAAGCCTCCAGACCAGTAGTATGATCTCAGTGGGACAGTTCCTGAAAGAGATGGCATGGGGCAAGTCAGAGATGGAGCAATAGGGAGTGAGGCACCCCGCATCATTCAGACAGCCTTCCTCCCTCCCTTTAATGCCTCTGCACCTGTCCTGTCCTCCCCAGCCCCTACCTCCTTTCTTCTACCCCAGAGAATCCTTTCCCAGTCTCCTGCATCCCTCAAAGTCTTTCCCTTATAGTCACTCAAAGCTCCTGCTACCCTGCCCTGGGCTTCCCCAAACCTTCTCTCCCAGAACCCTGCACTGATGCTTTGGGTGAATACTCACCGGATTTCATGTGCCAGCTCTACACATTTCCAGTGCTCCACAGGCTGCTCATTCAGCTGCAGCACCGTGTCGAGCTGCTGCAGACCTGCCTTTTCTGCTGGGCCACCTATGGAGAGAAGAGGCAAATGCCAGTCACCTGCTGGACAGAAAGCTGAGAGTATGAGGGGGAGGAGAAGCCCTGGGGCTAGGAGACACCCAAATAGCTTCACAGCTTGCACCACTCACTCCTCCAAACCCAATCTGTTTCCTCTAACACTCACATATGAAAGCAAAGTAGGGCCAGCTAACCTGGAGCTTCACCTTCCAACATTCACATACACACACACAGCACCTGGAACAATGTCATAAATGTTCTCTCAGAGCTATTGCATGAACTTCCCATGTTTCCTGGTGTGCAGTGGGGAGCACCAGGGTACAACACACACAAAGTCCATCCCACAGGTCCACACCAAGAGGATCTACTCAGGCAACTGAGGGCCCCCACGATCCTGCTCCCCTCTGTGCCTGTCTGACACACACACACGCTCCCCAATGCTTTCCATAGGTCTCCCAACCAGCTGGACAGTTCCCAGGTTGGAGAGGGAAGGGAACAAAATCTCTGCAAATTACTGCAACACACTGACAAAATAGTGACACAATGCTAACCCAGTGACCTCTGACCTCATTAGAGGCAACAGAGAATTCATGAAGTGAAGTTTCTTGGAGGTAACCAGAGTCCCGCAGACTTAGGAGCTTCTGAATCGCAACATGCTCTGGGAAGCAAAACAGGAGTAGAGTCATTCATTCTAACTCAGAGGGATAAAAATGATCTGATCTCTTACCGGAGTCCACTGCCTGCACACGGACTGGGGAGTCACAGCAGATTGTGAAGCCAAACCCATCGCTTCCTCGAGGGATTGTAATCTGAAGAGAGACACCGGAGTCACCCTGTTAAGTGGGAAAGCAGCCTCTGTGTGATCAGCGAGCATCCCCGCTTTCACCTACACACTGCCTCACAGTCTTTGGAAATGCAAGCACATGGCATTTCTAGAAGCAGTCGCAGAGCCCAAAGGAACCATCACAGTGAACACTGTCACTCTGTGAACCCCACGGACAACAGGTCTCTCTCCTGCTGCAGTGAAGGGTGCTTAAAAGCAATGCAAAATCAAGCTGAGGATCAACAGAGAGGAATGCCACAAAACAAGTGTTTATTGAGCATACACAAGTCTCTACTCATGACTCCTGCAAGTGTAAGGAAAGGTCTGATAAGCCATTAGAAAGGAAAACCTGGCAGTCTGGCTCTGACACTAATTTCTAACACGGCTTCTCTAAGCAAGTCACTTAAAGATTTCCTCTCCAGTTGGATAATACAGAAATAGCAGCACTCCTCTGCTCCAGAGGAAGCTGCGAGGATCAGCGCTCTCCTGCCTGCAAGGCATCTGTGCTGGAGCGGGCTCTGTGTGCATCGCTGGTTAGCTGGGGTGAGTATGTTTTCTCTCACTGAGTTTGGAAAGGATGGATGCTGTGTTGATTTAGGCTCATTTCTCCTCCTGATTCAAGAAGCATTGAGCTTATTAATAAAGCGACATTATTTTTTTGATGTTGGCTTCCACTAGCAGCTCAGCATGACAGTTTCTGTAAACACCTGATTATCCCCCAAGACATTTGTCAAGACCCTTGTTTTACTGATAAAAAAAAGAAAAATCCAACATCTGACCTGTATTATTTTGAGAACAAGCAGTCAGAGAGAAGACGAGGAATTCAGCAGAAGCTGCCAAAGAGGGGAACTGGTTCCTCACTCCTTTACCACAGGAGGGCAAACATGGAGAGCTTTCATTTCTCTGCACCTTGTCCCTGCTTGATTGTTCAGCATAAAATCAGGCTTCAAAAGAGAAACTGTCTTTCCCTGGCAGGATCAAAAAGTAGGTCCAGTCCCACTACACTCAGTATTTTTCTCACTGAAGTTTGTTGGATCCTCAAACAGGAGAGAAGGCTGCTTGTGGCTCTGCACCTTTGAACCAATCTCACATCTCAAATACAAAGCACAGGGGATCTGAGTCCTACAGAATTGTTACCACCAGCACCTCAGGAGCCAGCCCAGCATCTCTCCCACCACAGAGACTCCACGATCACTTTCCAGTCAAAAGCTTCCCCCATGCCAAGAAGTCTCTCACTCCTTCTCCTTGAGCTGGCTAGCTTGCTCCTGTCCACCTCCAATGGAGACACCTTCCCTGTGCCACTAAACAGCAGCTTCTCACTGCTGATGGTTCGCTTTCCTCAGCTCCCACCACCATGGCCATTACAGGGAGTTGCACATCCGTTTTTGCTGCTGTGCACAGAATTAAGAAATATGAGCATCTGACACAAGCTGGAAAGGTGGGTGGCAAGGTGGAGAGGAGACTCCAACACCACAGAGGCTCACTGTACCCATAACTTTGTCAAAAAGCACAGGAGGAACTGTCAAAATAGAGAATTGAGGAGGTCTAAGACACATATCACAGTCAGTTATCATTAATACAAAGCAGGGCAGCATTCCTGTGTGAGACTGCCACTATAGCCCTGATAAGAAGTGGGCATTTTTAGTTCAGCTGGTTCTTTGTGCAGTTCCCAATATACACTGTACCCTACCGCAGCTTTAGCATGACATGAAAGATTAGCACAGGATTGCAGAGAAAAGCTGAGCATGAGCTGGGAGCCCCAATCCATTGTGGTCAAAAGTGCAGGAGACTGGGAACTACACAAGCAAAACCAGCACCCGGCATCGCACACTAAGCAGGTCCAGGAGAACTTGCACTGGCTTTTACAGAGCACAACAATCTGTTTCTCATAAAGCGAGTCGCCGTTGGTTGTAACCAGCTTCAAGCAACACTTGATTCCCAAATACATTCACATTAAAACAATCTAAAAAAGAGATAGTAGCAGCCTGGCAGAGACTTAGCTGCCTGCTGTGCCTGCCTCTCCTCTAATGAGTGGTAAATTGAGACACAACCTCACAGCTTACTGCTTTCATCGTCGGCATGCTATCCTCAGGTTACACAGTAAATGCTCTCCCTCTCTCCCCATTTACACACTGCAGCAACAGGCAGAGATCAGCCAGAGACACCTATCTGAAGATGCCTGCCTTATACTCCTGATATTATAATTTGCAAATTATAACAATAGCAAATCAACACCCCAGAAACAGCACATACACAGCCCAGAAATGGCAAAAAAGCCCACAGACACTCGTAAACTTAACCAAGACTTGCAGCAACGTGCACACACATACCGGCACACAGATTTTTTTTCCACAGGAGATACAGACCTGTCTGTATCTCCGCTCCGAGCACACCTTGCAGAGTCCATTGAAGCGGTTCATGGCTAGAAACCCTAAACTCACTGTTAGCCCATGAAAATCTAGTCCCCCAAAGCAGCCGTAATCCTGATCTCCTTGTATCACATGAGTGTGGAACAAACCACAGTCAAACTGGCATGACCGCCCATGGGAACCCAGTTCCAGAGAAGAATGGCAGGAAGCCACCTTTCACCTCCCCAGCCCCTGTCTGTGCTGTATGCCGCTTTACGATAAGCCAGAGGGCTTCCTGAAAACCCTAACTGACAAGGAAGAGAGAGAGTTTTATATTAAAATTCCTGTCAACTATTTAGTATTCCCTAGTCCCTGCTCTGTTGATGTGGCTTTTGTTCCTGCAGCATTCTTCAACCGCACGGAGCACTTTGTTATTGCAATGTTCTCACAAACACTTTGAGGATGTTTAAGCGGGGTTTCACAGGCACCAGCTGTGCGAGCTTCACTTCATTAAAAAGACAGCTTGCACTCGTTACACTCGTAAAGAGAGATTTTTTAGAACAAAAATTAAAAAGAGAAAAAGCAGAGTTTATTTTTGAAAGCACAGACACAGAGGCTCCGCACATCCCGATGCTTTTGCTATCAGAGTCACAGAGGGGGAAGCAGAGAGGTCAACTGAATTGCACCCATGGTGTAATTTTGGAATTAAAGACAAAGAGAAACTCTTAACCCAGCCAGCAGCGGGGCGCAAAGCAGGACTCGGCCAGTCTGCACCGTGCAGCCCCGACTGCCAGTGCTGCAGCACAACTCCTTGGAGATGGGGCTGCAACAGAGAAGAAAGCATCTTCCATACTCCTACACAGGGATGGAAAAAGAGAGAAAAAGCACAAGGGAACCTAAACCCTGGGCTCCCTTGCTCAGCAGCTGAGGTGGCAGGGCCAGGGGAGGCTGAGGAGGGAGCACGAGGAGCCCCAGCATTCCCAGGGGGCCTGTCAGCACAGTGGCTGTCAGAGGCGCTGCCTGGGGCTGCTCCGGGCGCATTGTCCCAGCCTGCCACACCGCCAGGCTGGAGCTGGAAGGAGGATCAGTCTTCCTTCCCAGCCACCATCTTTCAAGTCAGTGGCGACTGCCGGAGAGGAAGGGAGGAGAGGGGCGCTGGCTTTGTTTGTCTTGCTCAATCCTATGCTTTAAAACAAATAACTGAAAATGCAGCTGAGGGAAGCAGCAAAGCGGAATTCGGCACAGATAAATCACGGGGCCGGCTGAGCCCAATTTCCGATGCAGGCTATGTGTTTGTGTTCCCATTTCCCATCCTTGCCTTTCCTATAAATCACTGAGGCTCCACTATGGGCCTTTCCCTTCCCAGAGCAAACGGCCCTGAAAGGAGAAGGGGAGCAGACGCACCCATCCACAGAGACACGGAGACGGCCAGGGACTGATGCTGTGTGGCAGGCAGCCGGCCAGCCCCGTCCCCTTTCCTCCCAGTCCCCATCGCTCCCAGCCAATGGCTGGTGCTTTGTCTCTGTGGCAATACACTGGTAAAACAGGAGGTCCCCGTATGGCAATGGGGAGCGAGCGTGGGGTTACTACCTGCATCACTCACCTCCACCAATTGGTGCTCCATCTATAGACTAATAAATTAGTCTATAAATATTATTAATTTTATTTATAGACTTTATAATTAAGTATTATTAATTAACTTTATTTATAGACTAATTGCCTATAAAAGCCATGGTGTTGACAGGGAGACTGACACAGCTCCCACCTCAGCATCACCCTTGCTAATATTCTGTCCCTTGGCTCATTTGAAATCCCTCCGTGTAGGCTCCACTGCCAGCCAGCTCCTGACCCCACGTCTTAACATCCCTGGAGGGGCATAGTCTTGTCATACCCACCTTCAGCTGCTTCATGGTTGCAGCATCCCAGCTTTCCTGCGCTGCTCCGTGACTTCCTGGCATCAGTTCTTAAAAAACAAAAAAAGGGGGAAAGGCCATATCAGCCCAGCAGCACACGTCTCCTGACAATCCCTCTCCTCCCACACCACATCTACACACTATATAGAAGATCTTTACATGTCATGGTCACATCTCGCTCAGGCTGGGGCAGCGCTGCATGGCAGCAGCTGTGGGGTGGTTGCACATCTGGGACAGGCACTGCTGTCTCACCCTGTTCTGTGCCAGCGTGTCTTCCTCCACACACCCTGGCAGCACAGCAAGGAGACCAAGGCAGGAGAAGAAGCTCCCCACCACCCTGCACAGACCCTAGGAGCCAAACAGGGTCCAGCCATGGGATCAGCCCCAAGTCTGAGAGGCAGAAATCAGCATAGTGAAAGGCCCAGAAAGAGGGAGAGATGTGGCTGCAAAGCTGGGGTCCCCACAGAGAACCCCAGGCAGCCAAAGGTAAGCAGGAGTGAGGGTTGACAGGGAGAGCTCAGTGCCTGTGCAGAGCCTGCTGAACTGGCCAAGATCTCCCCAACACCGGTCTTTTGGGATCCTGGTGCCCACTGAGCATTGCAGGGCTCAGAAGCACTCATGGGGGCACAGATGCCATGGGGCTGGGGGCTGCCCCATGCTAGTACAGGGATGGACACAAGGTTGACTCCTCTTTCAAACCTTGCCAACACTCCCGGGGACATCCCAGTGGGGAGACACACCTCTGCTCTGCTTCAGCCGCCGCGTGGCCACCTTCAGGTGCTTGGTCCTGCCCAGCTCCTCCCCGAGGAGATAGTACCAGCCACTGATCTCCTGGGTGGGGGGAAAGAAGCTGTCAATGCAGGGGCAGATACTCACCCCCATTTAACTCAGTTTGGTTGCCCATAGCCCCAGAGGGGTCCCATTGCAGGAGCTGCCCCAGGCCAGTACACAGAGGCTGGCCAGACATGCTCACACAGAGAGGCACAGCCTGGAGTCCTTCTCTTAAGATACAGCAACAGCTAAAGTTCCATCACCCCTGCAAGGAGGGTCCAAGCATCACTGAAGTAACAAGATTCTGGGTTTTTACAGGGAGACAAGGTGCAGAAAAACAGCCAGTCTCCAGTAAAACTGTCTATATCATGTTTGCAGCAGCCAGCAGTCTCACAGGGAGCACACAGCTCCAGCCTTATCACCAGAGGAGGATGCCCAAACCAGCCTTCAGCAGTGCTGGGTGCTCCTCAGTGGGGCTTCCTTTGCCCCTGTTCCATACCCGTGAAGCCAGGGAAGGAAAGGGGCCAGAGATGACCTTGGCAATCCCTCGCCTCTCTTCCAGGGAACTGCCGCTGCCTCCCATTGCTCCCCAGGCAGCCAGCAGCAGCCAGAGGGACCAACCATCCTGGACCAAGCCCAGGCGCCAGCTGCAGTTGCAGGAACCATGTTCCCAGTGGCCAGAGGAAGGAGCCCTTTTTAAAATGAGTGTTTTAAACCCACAATGAGGAAACTGAGGAGATGAGGAGATACCCAGAAGCATCATGCAGCACCCAGGAGACAGGGCCAGCTCATCTCAGCCCCAGCTGAGGTCCCAGGTGGACCACATGCCCCCAGCATCCTCCTCCCATCCCTCCCAGAGTCGGGTGCTGGGCATGGGTGCTATACACATGAACCCTCCATCCTCTCTGCACACAATGACACCAAGTGAAACTCACTGCCAAAATCTGACAAGGAGGGAACATCTTTAGGGAGACCAAATATGACCAGAGCAGAGGCTTTTCCTGGGGAGAGCTGAAGTGTAGAGATGCTCTGCCTAATTATCTTCACTGTTATAAAAATGCTGCATCTCATGCATCCAAATTCCAGAAGAGACCATGCTCAAGCTACCTCTTACCCTCTTCTCAAGTCATTGCAACAAATAGCTCCTTTTTAACCTCTTGCTAGGGAGTAAATTTCCACACCTCATGGGATGTATTAACACTTTCACAAACCCTCTCCAGCTTGCCAAGATACTCTGATGTGCCAACACCAGGCCAGGGCTGTCCAGGGCTGAAACCCCTAACCACTGGCAGCTAGGATGAAACATTTCCATGTTTTAGTGGGCCAGCGGGAGTCATTTACAGCAGTAGCTTTGCAGGTTTCTTTAGGAAGGCAAACCCAGCTGATGTGAAAGCTGTATTACCAAGGAGCAGCCAGGCTGGGGCAGCAGTACTGTGACCAAATCTGCAGCAGTGGGGACGTGGATCCTGGCACAGAGACAGCCTGGCAGCACCGCTGCCTCGGCGAACAGCCGGAGACCTCTGCACTTGCCCTCTCACCACCACCACCTCAGCTGGTGAAGCCCTGGCTGCTGAGCACCAGGAATAAAGGCAGACTCCTCGGAGGAGGAGTGTGTCCCCACCATCGCACCCACTCAGCCACCACCCAGCGGTGACACATGCCAGCAGGCTGAGCGAGGCTGGCCCCATCTCCTGTTGCCCAGGCAGCCCTGCTGTGAGCAGAGCAGGCAGCACTTGCTGAAGCCACCTCTCTGCACCCCCAATTGCTTGCTCTTCTCTTTGTGTCCCTGCAGACAGTCCCCTGCCTAGGATCCCTCCTCTAACAGCCTCCCCACGCCTGCCTCCAGCAGTCACACCAATACCAGTCTCAGAGTGGCCATCCATGCTGAGAATGGGGCCAGGGAACTCCCTGGGCACCTTCAGAGCATCTTTGTCCCATGGTGGGAGAAGCCTGCTCCTGTCCCAAGGGTGCATTACAACCACCCACCAACCTGAAAGACCCAGGCCCCAGTCCCACACGCTGTGCTCCTGCACGGAGGTACCTTGTCCAGGGACAGGAGGGACTTCACGCCAAAGCTCATGCAGCCGATCAGTTCGCTCTGTCTGCAGGAGAGCCGGAGACTATCAGCACACACTTGTTGAAAACTCCCCTGGGACCAGCTCCCCACATGCACCCCTTTGCAGGGACCCCACAAACATCCCTGCCCATGCCTGTACCTGGGCAGTGGCCAGGATGTGCCTCCTGCTCCATGCTTTGAGCAAGAATGGTGTAACTGCACAGCTCAGCTGCAGCAGAGGAAAGGAGGAGCTGGGCTGAAGCATCCTGATCACCTCCAGCCTACCTGATGCTGGCAGGAGCTTGGCCGAGGAAGTAGATGCCACTTGCCTGAGTAGGTGGCACAGCCTGCAAGGTGTTAGACCCCTTGCTGCTTGGCTTTCCTCCTCACTGCATTGCCCCCAGAGGTAGAGAAGGTCCCCAGTGAAGACCCAGGCTCCAGCCCCACTTGGCTTCAGCCAGCAGTGCAGGCATGAGTGGCTGCAGGAATTGTAAACACTGGTCCAGCTGATGGCTACCAAGCAGCAGCAATGCTGACCGAGAGCAGCAAGGGCAGGATTTCCTCTCCACCAGCCTGCACGCAGTGTGATGCTCAGCAGCACAGGCTGCCCATGAGAATAACCCTGGCCAGGGCACCCCACCAGCAGGTCCCAGTCCCAGCCCTGCTGGTCAGCTTCCCCTGCCTCACCAGCCCACAGCCTTCACACAGGGCAGCCTTGACGTCAGGGCCAGCCCTCGAGGCATGGGGCACTGGAGAAGCTCACGTGGGGTGGCCAGAGCAGATGGCAGGTTCACTGCCATGCCAGCCCCATTTGAAAGAGATTGTATGGCAGGCTGGCAGCCCCTTACCTGGAATTTCTCTCTCGGTTCCAGACTGTGACCAGGAGACGTTTCTGTTCATCCTCCTTTTGCACTGGGCTGTAACAAGCAGAGGGGACAGCCCATGAGCACTGATCTTCCCCAGGAGTACTCAGCAAGGGCTGCCCTCACAGCCAGAGACCCCTTGCCCTCCTCAGAGCCAGGTCTTCTCCTCCATTCTTTGCACAGAGCATTGCAGCATCACCCCAAGTGGTAACCTCCTCAAACAAGCCACTGTTGCACTAATTCACTTATTCCTGACAGACAACTGCAAAAGGATGTGACCTCTCCTGAGCAGGCACTGGGAACATTGCTCAGGTGGTTTAAGGGAAAAAATAATCTTGCAGAAAGACACACATCCAACAACAAAGGGTAAATGCACGGAACAAGCCACACTTCATGCTCTGAAACAACCATCCTGATTAAATGCTGCACGGGGGCAGAGGTCGGACACAGACTGGTTAGCTAGCAATGACAAGCTCTACCAGAACACAACAAGCCATACAGCTCCTTTCCCATGCAGAGACATGCTGTTGCCATAGGAAATCCTTTTACCTTCCTCATTCATACTTCCTCATTCGCCATACTATTGCATGGGCAAGGTCTAGGAAATGGAGTGTGTTTGCCCAACTCCTGCCCAACTGTGCGGGAGCACTGCTGCCATGCTGTGTGCCGACAGCTTTATAAGCCTCTGCAGAGCTCTGCCCAAAAGTTCAAGGCATTTCAGCTATAAAAAACAGCAGAATAATGTCTGTCACTTCTCATCTCAGCAGCAGACCTGCTCATGCATGATGCCTGTTTATTATAGATCATAATGCAAAAGCAAACACGGGGTCTTGGCTTTGAGAGGGTACCCCAGGACAGCAGCCACATGGGTGCCCCACTGCTCAGTGTGAACATGGCGCTGACAGACGGGTCAGAGCTACCTCTGCCCTCTCATACTCACAAACGAAAGTGCTCATGGAAGACGGGATTTTTGCTGTCTGGCACAGTCTTTGTCTTTTGCCTGCATTTCCAGTCAGCATCTGGCACAATTGACATCTGTATAGAAGAAAACAAGCAGTGTGTTAGCACTCTCAAAGCAAGCACTGGCACATAGCTGCCAGCTCTGCCACTGCAGTTGCAGGAGACCAGCACAGCCACTTTATGGATGGCTAACCTCAAAGATCCAGCTGAGCCTGTGCTAACGGGTGGTTTAGATCACTTTACCCTATGTGTGTCAAGTAATTGCATTACAAAACTCGCAGCAGGGGGAGGGAGGGATGAAGGAAAAGAGCAGAAAAATCAAGGACAGATGTACACAAATGTCGCTGGCTGGTCTCTGACCTGCAGACCCCTTGTAGGGGAGATGCTTCCTGCACTGTGCACACCACAGTAGGAACAGCCTGCCAAGGTGACCTCCAGGAGAGCCCAGAGCCACACTGTGCTGGACAAACACTTACCCCCACCAGTCTTTTGGCACCCAGTGGGATGCTTTTGCAATGACAGGTTGACACAGCCCTTAGCAGGGCCCTGTCCTCTGCTTTTCTGGCTCCATGCAGACACCATGCCAACAAAACCCTCCAGCACTGGGCAAGAGACCAGCCACCTCCCGCATGCTGTGGTTGCTCGGCCAGAGCAGGACAGAGGAGGAAAGGGAAGGGACAGGCAGCCCAAAACATGCTTGGAGGAGCCAACCACAAAATCCCAACAAAGCACTAAGTTCCCCAAGCAAAGCCCTAGGAGAACCCACCTTCACATAGGAGTCGCATGTCTGGTACTCCTTTCCCATCAGACCTTTTGCTTCCATGACTGAAAAGGAAATTAAATAGTCATGCCCCAAACCAGCAGGGAAGGCATCTTCCTACGCCACAGTGCTCTGCTCCATGCAGTACTCCCTCCTTCTGGGGCCGAACTACCCCAACAGGATAGTGTGCACACCTCCCCAGCAGCCTGGTCTCACTGGGCACCCACAAACAGGTGAAGGGTTTTATTGTAAATACAAGCATCTGTGGGTGAGGTTGGCGGCAGATGCAGTTCAGGGTCTGGATGGCAAATTGCATTTCATTTGCCTGACTTCACACGGCTCTGGGCTTCCTGCCCCAGAGCCAAATGTATCATCAAGTTAAATATGAACGGCCGCATCCTGATGGCAGCCCTGCCAGCAGGGACTCAGCATTGCACTGCTGCCGACAGTTGGGAACCCTGCGCTTCCCAGCTGCATGGCTGGAGGCAATAGAAGCGCAGCAGAGTCTGGATAGCCCAGAACAGGCTGTGAGAATGAGGCTAAGCTCCCTCCTAACAAGCCCAGCAAGGCAGCAGTGACTTTGCCTTCATCAGAGACAGATATGTGCTCCTAATAAACATGATCAGCCTGACAGAAACCACAGTGCACAAGGGAAAAGGGGTTCTGCAAGACCCTCTGGTGCTTCACAAAGCAGTTTGCAAGGTTCCTCCAGGACAGACTGCACCAAGAGCTTTCTCCTCCAGCCAGACCTGCTTTGGGTTTAAAGACATTGGGGTGGAGAATGAAAAAGTAAGACAGATCACCCCACAACACCTAGCCTCCTCCTGCCCACACTGAGGACCCCAAGCATCCAGCCTGTGCAGCGGGATGTTGGGTCCTAGACCTTGAGCGTCCTTTGCCTTTTTGCTTGACCATTTCCTTCTTCCCAGACCCTCTTTTGGAGACAGTCTCAGAGACAGTGCCTTGCACCCAGCTCACACTGGGGCTGCTCCAGATGGAGGGATTTGGGGTAAAGACTGTGCCAGACCCTCAGAACCACACACAGCTTGGAAGGAGTGGGGAAAAAAAAAACAACAAACACACACATTTTCCTGCTGTTGTTTCCTTACAAAGCTTGCCTGCACAGCCAGAAAAGGGCAGCAAGCTCTCATGGCTGCCAAGAACAGGGGCTGCATGTGGCTCAGCCAGTCCCCACAGCCTCACCTGGCTCAGGCCATCCTCTGCCCACATTCTTTTACATCCAGGCAGGCATGAAGCTGGGCTGTAAGGTGGAATGTTGCTCAAGAGAAAGCCTTTTCCATCCTCTCCTGCCCTGCTGCGAAGTTCTCTGGGATGGTGGTGCCTTACCCCCAAAGCATGGCCACCCCCAAGGGCACTGCGAGTCCTTTCACCCAAGAGCCCAAATCCAGGGTAGCAACGAGCCTGCTCTGTTCACAGGGAGGGAATTTTTACTCTGACCATTTCAAACTCTTAGCTTTTTTCTTGATTGTTTAACCATTTACTTATCATGAAGCCCTGACGAGCCCCTGGTAGAAAGAGCTCTGTGCCAGACCAGGACACACATCCTTCACTGTGGGAGCAATCCTAAGGGGCCCCTCAAGTGTCTCCAGACAGGTTTTTCCTACAGAAAATGTTCAGTACAGAAATGTTCTGATACTGTCAGTTCTGTCAGAACTGTTCTGTACAGAAATGTTCTGACACTGTCATTGGCCTTTCTAATGAACAGTATTAAAGCTGCAGTGACACAGTTCCCTGGGACCTGCCTCATGGCTGCGATAGAGCCAGTGTCCCAGGTGCTGCATCACTCTCCTGCACTGGTACCCAGTAGTGGTGGCCAGGCCTGAGTCCCCAGAGGAAGAAAAGCATCTCTTGTCCTTAGTGGGACATGCCATGGCTTGAGGGACAGCAACCCCAGCCTGTACCAGGTGAAATACTTTTGTTGAAGAAATATTGCTAGTGTTAAAAAAAATGCAGCATTTGGTGGTAATGGAACAATTTGGAAACCCTGGCAAACATGGCAAATGGTTTTGGCCAATGTAAAAGATGTTTCAGTGTATTTCAGATTTTCTTTTCCAAATTATGTTTGCATTTTTTCTCTTGGCATGGAGTTAAAGAAAAAAAATTACACAAGTGGATGCAAAACACACCGTGGTCACCTGGAAATGAGGGTCTTCAGAAACTTCTGTTTGGCCTCTAGGTCAAAGAGCTCCCAGTCACGCTACTCTACCAGAATTGTTCCCGACAGCTGCTATGAAGCTCCAAAGAGCTTTAAGAAAGGGCATGGAAGTGCTGTCCCCACCAGTAGTCCACCATGACTCTGGGGGCCTCACCTTGCACCCCAGGGAGATACTCACTGTGCAGCACCAGGATCCGGCCTTGCACCTCAACAGACAGCTTCAGCTGGCCTAGAGGAAAGGAGAGGAGAGACAGTGAAGGAGGCAGGGCTTACCCACCGCCTCTGGCACTCAGCAGCACAGGGACCCTGCGGCTCTCAGGCTTGCACAGGGCCAAACCCATCCTGCTTCCCCACTCCTGTGCAAAGGGGCATCACTCAGGGAGCCAAGGGGAAAGGTGTGAGAGGAAACATCTTCTGCTACCAAGAAAGCCTTACAGCTCCAGATGCAAAAACATTCCAGGAAAACCTGAATACTTTTTTTCTCAGCACACAGTAAACTGATGGCAGGAGGCACGAGCCCATGGCAGAGGGGAAGTGGGAGTACCAAGATGAAACAGTCGCTGTGGGATGAATTAGCCCTTGTTTAGCAGAGGGATGCAGCATGCTCAAATCCTCCCCCCAAGCCCAGATTCAACTTCCCCTTTGCCTCTCCTCTGAGCCTCTGTGTGGGCAAGGGGCTGTCACCCCTGCAGAAGGTGACAGTGGGCCAAGCTGCAGATGGCCTGGATGAACGCCAAGTACAACCGGTGCCTTTGGTGGCAGGAACATGCCAGCACAGGGTCAGCCAAGGCTGGCTCCACTGGGGGAGCCTGGGCCATGGCACTAACCCGCTTTCATCCATCCACTGCTGCAGTACCTTGTTCCATGCACGCCTCCTCCCTGCTTGCCCTTCTGCATGCCTCATCTCTCCAGAGTGGTTTTGGGGAAATGGGAAAGCCTTAAAAACCCCTTCATTGACTGTCACATCCAGCAACAGTTTGTTATCACCAGCACTATCGAGCAGAGAAGACACAGCGACAAGGACTAATGCAGCACTGCTCGGAGCACAAACCCAGCCCCCAGGAATCAAAGCACAGCAAGAGCACCCACATTGCAGCATCCTGCATTTCCTGGGGATCCCAGACAGTATAGGCTGGTGAGCAGACAGGTAATCTCCTAAAACCAGGAGTCAATACTTGCTTTAATCTAAGATTAAAGAAGAATGGTTTTGGTCATGTGTTTTGACACTGACTAACTGTCAGGTGGCCAACAAGGCCAGGAGCAGCCAACCCCCAGGAAGAGCAATGCTCCACCATCCTGCAATACCTCTGCCACAGAGCCCGGGGGGGCTCGGACCACACAGGAGCCCTGGCTCCCAGTGACACAGGACCTCTGGGGAAGTGCCTGGCTCCCTGCACAACAGCACCAAGAGCTTTTGATCGAGGAGGTGGTGGTAGGGGAGAGCCTTGAGGAGCTACATGAAAGAAACATGACTTCGGAGCAGGTCTGGGTGGAGATCCCCCCTGCTCCCAATGCACTGCCTTACCCACACCCAGGAAGCAGGACCTGCCTGCCTGGGGTGCCCAGCTCCCCACTGCCAAGCCTTGGCCTGCCAAGCCTTGGCAGGGGACCAGCTGCCCATCATCATCATGAGCAGAGCAAGGAGCATTGTCAAGAGATCAAAGGCAGGATGGGTCCAACAGTCATTAACAGGCCAAAAGCGCAGATCTTAATAAGAGCACACAGGTGTCCCCGTCTGCCCCTCAATAGGGCAGAGAATAACATAGAAGAGCAAGAGAGCTCAAAGTGCCAAGATCTGGTGCCTGCAGCAAATTACAGGATGTTTCTTGGAGCAGGAGATTGATCTGACTTGTTAAAGGAGGACCAGGACCTAACCCACTCCACAGTCTCCTCCTTAAGGAGGACACTTCTCCCCACATGGACTGGCACAGCACAGCAGCAAGAACTCACCATGGGATTCAGCAGTCCCTCATGGTGCTGCAGAGCCCGCCTGTACAAGACGGCAGCCCAGCGTGCAATGTTTCTAGCCATCAGTGCCTTTTAAGCTTTTGTGCTGGTTTTGGCTGGGACAGAGTTAATTTTCTCCATAGTAGCTAGTACGGGGCTGTNGGGGGACATTTGGAGTGATGACGTTTGTCTTCCCAAGTCACCGTTATGTGTGATGGAGCCCTGCTTTCCTGGAGATGGCTGAACACCTGCCTGCCCATGGAGGGAGGAGTGAATGAATTCCTTGTTTTGCTTTGCTTGCGTCCGCGGCTCTTTCTTTCCCTGTTAAACTGTCTTTATCTCAACCCATGAGTTTCCTCACTTTTTCTCTTCTGATTCTCTCCCCCATCCCACCAGGTGGGCAGCAAGCAAGCAGCTGCATGGGGCTGAGTTGCTGGCTGGGGTTAAACCACTGAGAGCTACCTAAGGAGAGAGAGGAAGGGAGGACTCAGAGCAGATGGAGGAGGTGAGAGGGATGGAGACAGGGAAATGTCAGACCAGAGTTCCACAGGGAGCACACCAGAGTAACTCAGCTCAGCCTGAGCATCCTCCTGGGGAATTGTTCTCAGTGTGGACTGCACGGGCAGATCCAACCTCTGTGCTCATGAGCAGTAGTAACTCAAGCTATTTTAGCTTGTGGAGCCCAGGTACAAAGGCTGGGGGCTCTCAGGTGGGCCACTGAATCCGGAAACACCTCTGCAGAGGTGCAAGGACAAGATGGGAGGTTTATTTACAAAGAAAGAGCAAAAAGAAGGGGTATCCCAAACATGCCTTTGTCTGGTGACAGGCAAAGTCACCACCTGAAAACACAGTGTCCACAACTGCAGACGAATACGCTGCTCACAGCCTGCTCTGCACATAGGTGGGGGCCCTTCAGCAGAGCTGAGAATAAAATCCAGCTCTTACACAGCTCCAAATCCAACCTGGAGTTTCCATTGCCTTTTGAAATGCCTGTGCCAGATCCCTGAGCTCCCACCTCTTACCTAGAGCTGCAACTTGTGATTTTCAGCACTGCCTGGACCTGTCTGCCAGCAACTGATTCCCAGTATTGAAAACCCAAGCGGTCACAGATGCTGCACAGGAGGCCAGCACCTGGGAGAGCCACACGTGTAAAACCCTGCTGAGCAAGGGCACGGGTCCCAGGGCAGCAGCCCTGCTCTGCCAGTTTACTTACAGTTATACACTTGCTTTCCCATGCACTAGCAACTCTGCATCAGCCGTAAAATCTATCCACAATACTCAGAATGGCATTTTCCAGGGCCTAGGTGAAGCACTTCTGGGGGCTGCCAGCCCCCAGCTCACTGGCCCCGCTCAGGCATGGAGGGCTCTGCCCTTCTGAACACCTTCTCAAGGAGGTTCCCCAGGAGCTACCACCTGCCAGCCTGGATAGGATGTACAGATTTTAGGGGTGATGCAGGGTCTGAAATCTGTAATTGTTCTGGACCAACCCGAAACTAAACATTTCCCAATGCTCCCAGAGAATCAAAAGATTGAAAGCATCATTAGCACAACATTTCATTTAGTCCAAAGCAAAATACCTCATTTTCACTTGTTTTCCAGCTTACAAAACACAACAAAATAAACTTGTAAACATCATTTACAGACATCTAAACATCTTTCAAATTAAAACACAACATTACACTTTGCAAAAGACTCACACCAGGGCTTAGGTTTGCTGGCGAGGGGATATCTTATGGGATTGTTTAACCTGAAACAATTCACAGAACTCATATCTCATTTTTCACTCCCAAAACATTGACATAAAATTTTCAGACCTCTCTCCAGCTCACACGTGTGTCCATGTGTACATCTGCATGTGTGAAAACAGCACATGTGCGTGCACATGTGAAAATGCATGTCTTTATGTGCATGTATACATGTGCAAGTGAGAGCAGGGTTAAGAAACTAAAGACAAGAGCCAGGTGGGGTAAATCAGGACAGCTCTATTGAAGCTAATACTGATTTACAACAGTGAGAATATTGTCCCCCAGTTTCATCATGCCAGCCCAGCCTTCTGGACCAAGACTTTAACCCTTCTGTGATCTCCAGATCCCTGGTGCTGTGGGAACCCTCTTGCTGTTCCACTATTAGCATGTAACAACCGTTACAACACAAAAGCAAAATGCCTCCGTCTAACCAAGCATGACCAGGAGTCAGCCCAGTAATGAATGGGCCCTGGGGAGGAGAAAGGAAGCTTTTGTGCTGGGTAATTCGGGGGAAGGAAGCTCTACACCCAGCCCTGGCCTGGGGATAGCTGGGACTGCTCAGCTCCCCCAGGCAGCACATGGGGACGAGGCTTCTGTACAACAAGGGATCGGGTCAGACAGGACTGTGGCCTCGCGCATCATGTGCACTACTGCTGCTTCTGGTGCAGGGACAGTGCCCGTGGCCCCTGTGCCTCAGGCTATACCAGCACCAAAGAGAGGAGAGGAGGGCAGGGAGAAAACTGGCAGTTCTGCTTTTTTCAGAAGTACCAGAGATTAGCCTCTAGTAGAAAGGATTTGGGAGTATCGGTGGGAAAGGTCCTCTCCTTCCCATGAGGAACAGATGACATTTCTCTCCTAATGCATTTGCTCCCAAGTGTCTCCAAAGCATACAAAGACAACAAATCGCACTCTCCAGCCTGCCCCAGCCAGTCTGTCTGACCCCAAAGGGGTCCCAGCCTGCTGTGTCGGGGAAGCACTCATTGACTTTGCAGCAATTCCAGTGCTTGTATGGGGCTGGGATCAGAGAGGGAAGCTGCTGTCAGAAAGAGGCAATCCAGCCTGAGCTGGTGGAAGGGATTTGCTGTACCAGTGTCTGTCCTTGGGCAGACCAGCTCAGTGGCAGCAGTCACATTTTCTCAGATGCACAGAGCAGTAACCTTCCTCCAGACCTGGGTTGGCAGAAACACAAGCCCTGTCAAGGCAAGTTCTTGGGCTGTGTTGCCACCTCACTCCAAGAGCAGAGGGTCAGAGAAACATTAACCCCTGGGTTTATCTCTTTTGATACATCCCTAACATGAACTAAGTGAAACAGCTTCAGCAGAGAGGCCCTGACACAGCTTGTCCAGGTCACCTCTGTTCAATAAAGGTTAATATAAATGAAAATAGGTGCAGAGAAAGGCCAGAGGGAGACAAAAGAGCAGACAGCTCATCTCACAACAGGACCCACACGTAGCTCCTGGGTGCACACCCCATCACAGAAAGCAGGGCTCAGCCAGGCTCGCAGGGCTGCAGCAGCGAGGGCACCCAGGCCCGTCCACCCGGACCCCACAGGGCCAAGAGAGGCAATTCAAACTGGTGAACAAAGCTGGCACAAGGAGAACAGGGAAAAACAGGTATAAAGAAGCACAAGAGGGTAATCAAACAGGTTCCCACCCATGAGAGAAGCTAAGGGAGGGGACACATGAATGTTGGCCTTTGGGAGCAGACCTAGTGGGCAGGAAAATCTCTTCCTTACTGATAATCCCTGGCAAATGGAAAATTTGTGTTTCTGCTCCTTAAATTCTTTTCTGTTTTATTGTAGGAAAAATGCAGGTTTTGCCCTGGCTGAGACAGCCAACAACCATTGGTGCAAACACCAGGGGGGATTCTTGCCAGAGGAAAGCACCTCCAGATAACTGCCTGGGCAGGAGGTCCCCATGGGCACAAGGCAGAGCACCCCGAGATCACCATCTACAACCTTGGGCCCTGGCACCAGGCCTTTTGAAGACCCTCTCCTTGGTCACCCACGTGGAAAGCGTAGTGCTGGCCCTGTCCTGCCACTGCTTTCCTGCTCAGAGCACACAACGCCATGTCTCACCAGTGATGGTCAGCCCACGAAGGGAACTGCGGCTACAGAGGTGATGCTTGGCCTGGACGTGGTTAAAGAGCCAAGAGGCACCACAAAACTCACATTATTTGGCATGCATAAGTCCTACAGACCAAGACAGGAGGATTTCAGCTCCCAAGGTGTCCTCAGCAGTTCGACGCTTACAAGCCAAAAGGAGGAAGGATCAGCATCCCTGGCTGCCCAGGGAAGGGACACCCTGCCCTACTCAAGTAACCCTCTCTGCTTCCCTGCAGCCTCTTTAACAGCACATTGCATGATTACCTGCCCTGCTTGCTAAAACAAGCAGAAGCTTTGAAAGAAAACTGCTGCTTAAAAAGTGGCACCCAGGAAGGGGACCCCACTTCCCTCTGAGTGAGATGGCTGCTGACAAGCCATCACACACCACAAGCAACGGCCATAACATTTGCTGCCAAATTCACCTGCTTGCAGGGTGGGTATACAGGGCTTGTAGCCCAGCCATCGCTGGGCCGGCTCCAGCCCGCAGAGCCAAGCCACCACTGCCTTTGGGCTTTTTCAAGTCCACGCAGCAAAACTGAGGCAGCCACAGAAAGACACACAGGAGCAAAGAAGGAAAATGGGGCTCTGCCCTAAGAGGGGCCACAGCTCTGGCCAGCCCTACACAGCAATCCCAGCTCATGCCCATCCAGGGGGCAAAATGGCCTGAGTATTCGGCATCTGGCTGGCAGCTGCAGCTTAGTTTCAGGGTGCTCCCTGGTTTGCCAGCTCAATGGAGCCACGTATTATTCCAGCTCAGCGAGGCAGAAGCAAGCAGGCTGCCGCTCAGCATTAGTGCCTTTGGGGAGCAGCTCTCTGGCCCGTTCCTACCTTGCCAGGCTTTGGCTGTGACCTGCTACGGTTCCCCATGCCACACCAGCCAGGGCCACGGCCATGGCCACATCTTCCAGGCACTGAATGCACCCCCTGCTCCCTGGAGCTGCAGCTCAACGCTTACCGAATGTGGTGAGGTAGAAAGAAGCTCCCAGGGGGTCAGCCTGGCGGGTGCAGAGCGAGACTCTGTGGACATTGCTGGGCTCCATGGCAGGACACCTCTAATTAGCCAGTAATTGGAGCCCTCCCTGCCTAGCCCGGGAAAGCCAAGCAGCCGTTTAAAGCAGGGAGCGACAGGCAGCAGTGCAGCCGGGTTTCCATGGGACACGTGTCCAACCGCCACTCATTTGAACGGCGCAGCTCCCATTGGTCCCGTGGATTTGAACAGGGGCTGCACCTGTCTCAGCAAACAGGCCCAAGCCCCGTGCTGCAACCACACGCAAGGATGCGGGCACTGCTCTGCCCCCCCCTGCGGACCCGAGACCCACACCAGCACCGTCCCACAGCCACCCGGCTGATGCACCAGGAATGAGCTCCTGGGAAAAGGAGCAACGTTTCCTCTCCTCTGCAGTGTGCCAGGCTGTAAGTAATCCCTGTGACTGTTAATGCCATTGGGTTTGCTAGCACATGCTCAGCTGTTCAGGGAACTGTCTCTCCAGAGCAACACAGGACAGCAGCATTCACAGTACTTTGGCAAAATTATTGCAGGCAAGGAAAGGGTGCAGGAAAATTGGTCTGTGGGGGTAAGCCAAGAAAGGAAAGGATGGCAGGACACGGGTTACCTCTTGGCTCTCATATGACAAGGAAAGAGGCAAGCAGCCCCCCAGGCTCATGGGATCACTCTGCAAGACCCCAGAGCAGCCCTTTCCATCACCTGGGAGCTGGTGATGCGCCCACCAGCTCTGAACGCTATGCCACAGCTTACCGGGAGGCACCCAGAGCTGAGCACAAGCTCTGGAGAGTGTGGAGGAACGATGGAGATGGTTTTTCAAAAAAAAAATCCAAACACTTGCCAAAGGCTGGGCTGGTCCAGAACTCTCTGCTTCCCACCCACAGATCCACACAGCCCTGCTCCCCACAGCACAGGACCCCATGGGGGACTGATCTCCAGCAGAGTCCCCAGCATAGTGGACCGGCTCCCACGCCACCCCATGCTGCAGGAAATGCCACACTCAATGAGTTTGGTTCCTCATGGCACTGCTGTGAGGCTACAGGGTCCGCAGCAGTGTGGGGGGCCTGTGCTGAGCCTGGGTCAGCCCTGTAGGGGTTTTCTAGGTGAGAGAGGCCAATTCACAGGTCCTGCTGCCCTGGGGCCATGCAGAGGTGGGCAATGGCAAGGTGAAGGCCAGGAGAGAAAAGGGTGCAGCCCAGCACAGGCTCTGAGCACATGCGCTGCCAGTATCCATCCAGCTGAAGGAATACTAAATATATTGACCTCTCTAGGATGGAAAAGGACAGGATCTCCTGTAGAGTCCAGGGTGCTGGACATGCACCCCTATCACTCCTCTGCATGGTTACCCCTCCATGCACTCCCAGCCAGGGCTGAGCCCCCGGCTGGCCCACAGCCCCTCTCACACCCCCATCACTTACCTTTCCCCTTCACTTGTGCATGGCTGATCTTCCTTCTACTCCCTGATGGTCCCCCCTGCTTCCGCAGGGAGGATCGTACAGCTCTGCATCGCCCCTTCATCAGGGCTGGCAGGCACTCCAGCAACCGGGGACTCTCCCCTGTCCCTGCCAGAGAAGAGAGGAGATGAGAACAGGACATAGCAGGATGGGGAGCTGGGACACAGGGGACATCACAGGCTCTGCAGTACCTTTGGTTTTATCTGCCACAAGGGTATGTCTCCACCTTGCCCCAGCCTTCCCCAGAATACCATACTGCCAGGACTCCTGCACTGAGCTTCCCCTGGCCAGCTCTGCACAAAAGTGGCACGTGCTCGCAGCATGGCACATCTGTCCCACACCATCGCCCCACTGATCAGATGTCTTTGGGCAGAAAGAAGAGAGGCCATGGTGATTAACTAGATCCAGTGTCACAGCAGAACACAGACCCATGTTCAGAGGGACCCACACCCGGCACATGTCTCAGCTGCAGCCTTGGCCACAGTCTTTTACATGCCACGCACCAAGTGCATCCCAGAGGCTCTGCTCAGCACTGTTACATTTCATTATATTTAAAAGAGATGACCAGCCCCATCAGGGCTTCATTAGTCCATAAGTAGCTCTCCAGGACACCAAAGATGCTGACCTGCCACTGGATGGGACAGGGACAGTCTTGCAAAGCTCTGGCTCAGATCCAGCTCCTAGCCCACAACCTGCTGATGTGCTTGGGCTCAGAGCAGCAGGGAGGCTCCACACAAGGAGGAACTGGATGGTTTCTTTGTGGCCAGCACCCTGCAGATGGCATACCAGCCCTGGTCTGCCCCTCCTCACTCACAGCCATCAAACCACCACCCAGGAACCTGCCACAGGATACTATGCTGATAGAGACAAAAGTGCACAGACCCAGAAATGGGAGCCTTGATGGAGAGATCTCCCAGCCACAGCACAGGGCAGAGGAACCAGCATGGCCCAGTAACTCTTCAGGATCAGAAACATCTGCCCAGAAAGGATCCACAGAGATGAGCAGTGCAGGATTAGTGCAGCACAAGTGTCTTACGTTGCCCTTATGCCAACACAGTGCAAACACAGCCCGAGCTGCAGAGTCACAGGTTAATTCCCCCACAAGGGCAGCAGGGCAGAGCAGCATCCCTCATGCCATGATGGAGCCACACCACACACACATCCATAAAAGCCTGACCTGTGATTTTGATGTAAGATCGAGCCCTCCAGAGCCAGGATGTACCACTCAGCCCCATGACATGGCTGTGCATACCAGGATATATAGAACCTAGCACATGCTGCCCAATGTCTTCAGGTACCCCAAAACATCCCCCCAGCTCCATCTTCACAGCCCCTAGCTAAAGGGTCCTGGCACAGAGAGGCAGGCAACTTGGAAAGGCTGTTTGCTCACTAGAAAAGCTGCTTTTTCCCCCAAAGTTTGGCTTATTCTCTGGCAGGGGCACTGGCTTGATTCAGTTGAATTTACACCAGCAAAACTGCCTGAAACTGCAGGAAAAGCAACAGAAGGGACACAGAGTGAGCAAGGGAGGGAAGGAAGGAGGGATGCCCTTTGGACAGCCCAATCCATCACTGCCAACAGACACTTATGTACCACTGCCATAAATCACAGCCCCTTTAGGTGTCAGGGGAGAGACAAATAATAATCCAGCAGTCTCCAAAGGCCTCCAGACAAAGAGCCTGGCTCTGTTTGGGCTGCCTGCCCCCCTGCAGTGCTCAGCCCTAACCTTGGCAACCCTCAGGGGCCTTGAGAAGGCACCCAGCCAAGCAGCTAGCTGACGCCACTCGCTGTTCTACTTGCCTCCTAAGATCTTTAGAGCCTGTGAAGGCCTAGCAGGACTTTCTGCTGGCAGCTCCCATGCAAAGCCCCGTGATGGATAGGGGCCAGGTGCCTCCTTATCCCTTCTTCACACAGCAAGGCACAAGCCGGGATGTGAGCTGTACGATATTCAGCTCAGCAATCGGTGGAAAAAAAGGCCCAGAGCTGAGTCCGCTCGGGCTGCAATAGTTGCCTTCCTGCTCAGGGAATCACCTCGATCCATCCCCATGGATGCTGCATTGCTGGACCCTCCTGCACCCAGGGGACTGCACAGCCAGGTGAAGAGGCACCAGGCACAACCATGGGTGAGAGGGCTCCGCACAGCTGAGCAGCCTTTGGCAGTGATGCCTGGGAGCCCAGCGAGCTCCAGCTCTGCCGGCTATAACCTCCCATTGTCTCCAGCCGCAGGGATCCAGAGTTCAGGGTGGGGATAAGAGAGGACCCCAAATAAAGACATGATTTATTCTTTAATTGCTGCTTGTTGGTTTAGCACTGTAGTGGCCTTTGCTGCCCTAATCAAAATGCAGAGGACGCACAAGCAGTGCAGGATACTTCGACAAGCAGGAACACCTGTGGGACAGGCAAAGCCAGAGCACCAGGAGCTCCCACATCCTCTGGTTTCTCGGCAGCTCCAACACATCTGTCTTTTCTCACAATACTGCTAGATTTGAGTACAGGGGAAAGATGGATGCCCGTTTCCCAGTGACAATGTCAGAGGTGTGGGAGGGGAGCAGAAGATGCAGCCTGGTGACACTGGTCTAGACCCTGCAAACCTGGGCCACCAACTGAACTCCTGGGGCCTGGTGGCCCCAAAGCTCCCAGTGCTACCCTGCAGCCCCCAAAGCTCCCGAGTCCTTCAGGACCCAGTAACCCACAGATAGCTGGGGAAGCTGGTGCTGTTGGCTCCTGCCTCTCCAATGGGCACTTGAAGCAGCACGCTCTGGGTGAGGTCTGGTGGAACATGGTGGATGCAGGAGGGAAAAGGCTGCTCCAGCCCCTGGGGCTGTGTGATAAAAGCATCTCTGCCCATAACAAGTACCTGGCTTCACACATCTGGCACAGCTGCTTTGTGTGAGATAGGGATTAATGCAGTTGACAAAATCCAGAAACACACGGAGGGGAACACAGAGCTCCAGAGAGGAAATGGGTGCTTTGCCAGCAGCCAGGAGTATATCCCTGCACCACACACAGGCTCTGCAGCAACGAGACAACCTGGCCAAGCACACAGCCTATGCCACAGCATCCTGCAGTTCCCTGTCCCAGCTGCCCAAGGAGATATTTGCACCCTGGCATTTAGAAATACGTCCCCATGGCTTGCTCTGTGCTCCCTTGTAGACATGGGTACAGCCAGTGGAGCAGGTCTGGCTTTCCCCAGCAGTGAAGTCTTCAGCTCCAGCAGAGCTCACCAACATCAGAGCTCATCCAAATTGTAACGGGCTGAAACTGGAGGTGTCCCATCCTCTACCACGTCCCAGCCACATCAGCTGACATGCAAGAGAGCCCTGGACACAGAGCTGGGGAGGGGATGAACCCCTTCATCCCATCCTCACCTTCATCCCCTGTCCTCACAGGCAGCTCTGGCAACGAACCTGGGGAAGGAACTGAGTCACATGTATTTATATTACAGACAGGGATTTATATTACCCACAGGGAGGGTCTGGGGACCCCTCATCATCCCAGCCCTGGGGTCTGCAGAGAAACCTCACAGAGGCTAAAACCCCCTCTCTTACGGCTGTGTCTAACAGCAAGATGGCAGATGGAGGTCTCCAGAAGAGAGGCCTGGGGTCAATGTCAGTTCTGCTGTCACTTCCTGGACAGAAGGGTTGAAGAAGGACCCTGTCACTGTCCCCAACACCCATCTATCCCTTGCCACATCCCCCAGAAACACTGTTGATGCCTGAGCACCATAGACACAGGTAAATGGTGTCAAAGCAGCATCCTGGACAATCAGGAACCAGCACACAGGTGGGATGGGCACTGCTCAGGGATACAGGGTAATTTCTAAGACACTTCAAAATGTTCCTTCCTTCAGGCTTATCAAAAACTTTTCCCTGCATTTGTTCAACTGAATCCATTTGCTGACATTCCCAGTGATCTCCATCTGCCATCCATCAAAATTAAAGCTTTATCCCAGCAAGTTTAATTGCCCCTGAAAAAAAATACAGTCTGTGATTGCCTGTTTCAGTGCACAGCATCCCCAGCTATCAATGACCAGCACAGCACATCTCAAACCACAGGATGCCTAACACCAAGCAGTTCTACTGAGGGAACCAGCAAATGATCCACTCTGCAGTCCCAGGTATCCTGAACCTCTGTTAATGCAAGCAGAGTGCATACCAGCCCAGCCTTGCCATATCCTTTTCTCCTTCACTGCACATCCCCACAACAGCATCAAGACTATAGCTTGTGTTGTTCCTCTCTGGCACTGCTAAGCCTGCAGCTCTTCCCAGCATATGCAGCAAGTGGCAAGAGGTTTTACATGCCACCCTGTCTCCTAGGAGCTCCCCAGGCTCACACAAAGCCTGCCCTCTCTATGTCTGTATTGCAAAATGCTTTTAAGAGGCAAAAGGAAAGACAAACAGGACAGTAACAAAACACACTGTCTCTCTATCTAAAGTGAGCAGTCTCACAGGTTTGGGTAAAAGAGTACCATGAGATAGGTTTTTTCAAAATAAATTAAAAAAAAAAAAGTAAGGGTAAAGAAGAGTCTCCATGGGACTCTGGGATTCCAAGGCCATGGGAGTCCCCCACATCCTCCTCCCAGAGAGCTTGAGGCTCACTGTCTGCAAAAATCATTCCTAACTTTCAAACCCAGCAGAGTCAAGTCTCCTCTATCCTGCAGCGCAAGGTGCTAGCAGAGCCCCAAGATCAAACATGATCCTGCAAGGAGCTGGGCATCTGCAACACCCCACAAAGGACATGTGGGAGATACAGTCCCTCATCTCCTCCAGGCACCAGGATCTGTTTCAGTGGTGATAAAAAGGTACCTGCACAGTCATAATCCATCCTTCACCCAGGAGACAGAGCAGCACTGCAAAGTAAGCAGAGAAATCATCTGAGCACTCACGTGTGAGCCCTGGCTCTCCCAGCTGCTCCATGACTCCCATGTGGGACAGTCACTCTCTCCAGCAACGTCCAAGCACCAGTGTCCTGTGCTCAAGCTGTGATTTAGCTGCCACAAGCCTTTGACCTTGGAACCACTGTAAAGGAGGGGGAAAAAACAGTATATAAATGTCCCAAGGGAGCAGAGCTCCAAGTACTAGGAAGTTACAAATTCAATTGCATGCCAGGAAGAGATGGTGGCGGTGGCACATGTAACGGCCCCTTTCTCTACTGGCTCCCAACAGCGAGGGTACCAACTCTTTCTAACTTTCCTCTTAACATTCAAACCCCTGGGGACTGACCTTAACCTGCATTTTATTACAGTCTCCAGCAAACTGCACATTCAGCTGGTTGGCTTGGGAGTTAATGACTTTCTTTTAAATTTTAACACAGTTCTCTGTCACAAATTTCAGTTTGCCAGCACTAGGATCTGCCTTTGGCTGGATATTCAAATCCAAACATGTGCTTAGACAGTTATTCCAGGCAAAAGGGTAACACATACACACAGAAAACCCACAGGGTTGAAGCTGGCTTCAAAACTGAAGAAACTAAATTAGACTGGGAAAAATTACCTCCCTTCCCAAATGGTAAGAGATTGGAACAGAAAGTGTTTGGGCTATTTCTGGGCAATTCTGAGGGCAGAGTTCTGGGATTAGCAAAGTCTGCCCTACAGGGCAGACACACAAACCTCAGCACTTCCCCAGCGGTGGGATTGCTGCAGTCCCCTCTCCCCCAGGGTCTACAGCAAGCATCGAGTACAGGGCACAGCCGGGTTGCTCCTACCCCCAACACCACCTCTGCAGCAAGCACAGCTGAATCATTCCCTGAAAAATGCCAATGAGGAAACCCGCAGAGATGCAGACTGGCTGATTACTAAATCCTTTTCCAATCCAGGACCCAAGAAGGGTTTCCCCTGCTGCAAGGCGCGCCTCCTCTGCTCCCATCCCAGAGTCTGCACATACTGTTGGAGCCCAAATCTGCGAGCCAACCGCAGCACCCGCAGCAACACCCACACTGTGCCCAGCACAGTCTTTGCTGCTGCCTTTGCCAAACTACAGCTCTGTCTGCTCACACCACAGGCACGCTTTCAAGGCAGATGCACTTGGGACTCCACACTCCTGCAAAATTGCACCTCACAGCAGGGAGCAGATGTGGTGCTGCTAGCAGTGACCCAATGTTAGCAAATGCCTCATGAGCTGCTCCTACCCACTGCACAAAGCCATCCAACCCCTGGCAGTGTCTCCCACAGCCAGCGGCAGGATCCCAACACATCACTCAGCTCAGCACTGCTGCCTTCCTGAGATATCAGAGTCTCTGCAATGCCCAGAGTTTTACAAGAACCTCATCTTTGCATCTTTATAGGACTTGACATGTTTGGCATTTTTCACCCATAGCTTTGGGTAACAAACTTCTTTGGCTGATCCCTTTTCTAAATATCTCTCTCTGCCCCTTCCCCAAAAAATTAACAGTCTGAACATGCAAAGGGTCTAACCCACAGCAATTCTTGTCTTCTGCACTGGTGAGGTATTGTCATAAGAACTCAGGATGTCTGTGGCTTAAAGCACAACGAGTACTTCTAGGGCAGGTGAAGGATCCGTAACAAATTCCACATGAGCAGGAGCTGTTAAAAACCTCCTTGGCTACTCGCAAGGAATGCAGAGCACAGAACAGCCTGCATGCACAACTACTTGTTCCAATGCCCATCTTCTAGCAGGACCAAGCTTGCTGAACTCTGAAAACAGTTCATCTTGCCCCTCACCCCTTTCTACTGCTAAGGCTAAGCTGTGGGTGAAACTGTTCATACTATGGCAGCTACAACCAGGCTGTGGTTTGTATCAGAGCTACTCCATAAATCATGAGAGAGCAGAGAAACAGGTGGGAGAGTGAGAAGTTCTTCTTTTATTTTCAGTTCTCAGAGACTTTCACCTTTGAACACTCTGAGGCTGTAGAAACTGCTTGGCTGCTTCCCTCACCTGCCCTGTGGCTGGTAAGGGGAGACATCCTAGGTTAATTTGGAGGGGATCCCTGATCCCTGATCACTACAGAAACGTCCTGTACAAAACACTTCCTATGGGGGCTGGCAGAGCCTCCCACTGTCACTCCTTGTAGTGAGGAAACAGCAGTGATAGAGTATACTGGCAATCAGAGCAATCCAATTAGTACCCTCAGGAACACAGTACAGTCTGTGCACAGCACAGAAGGCTGAGAGGAGATACTGACCCCATAGCACCAATGGTCATAATAAACCACTTTTTTCTTCTTTCTCCCCTCCCCCTTTTTCCCTTTTGCCATTTCTAGCCTGCAGAATAGCAGTAGGCTGGGCACACACCTAATTCAGGAACATTACACACACACCTCATGATCTTACCACATCAAGGCTTTGTCCTTGGCTTTGCATTTCTTTAAGGCAGTGGGACTTTCACAGGCAAGGTGTTTTAACACATACCTGTCTTACAGGCTTTAACCTGAATAAAAGCACAGCTAATTACAGCACTACATAAACTCACAGCACCATTCCTCCCCACACGCTCTGAACCCTCGATTACACTAGCAATGAGTAGCACCATGAGACGTTCCAGGTCTCTTAGAGGACATCTGATCCAAACATCCTTCTGCAGCAGCCCCAGGGCCCATTACATCTGATCAAGAAGGCAACTTAGGTCAAGCAGAAACATATGCAAAAAAAAATAAAATACAGTGGAAGTACAGCAAAACTTCAACAGCAAGTGGTGAGGTACAGCAATCCTGGACAAGGATTACCTGCTCCCACAGGTCACTGGAGCAGCTGCTGCCACTTAGAAACTCTTGTGCAGACATTGGGGCTACCTGATCTCTGGGTTTGCGATGCTGAGTCCCTGCTCTCAGACCCTGCTGTGTTGCACAGAGCTGGGATCCAGCACTCTGCTGCTGGAGCAGTGGTTACCTCTGGATATGTTACTCACTCTGACACTGTTTCAGTTCAAGCTTTTGATATTTTTGATGTTTATTTGGGACCAACTTAACAACCAGATTTCCACTGTCTGAACAGTAACCCTGCTTAGAAGCAGCTGTCTCAAGAAAATTAAATGCTCGAAGCTAGCATACAGACAGGGTACAATTAGGCACTTCAAGAGGTACGCTTTTGTGAGCCTGCAGTGCTGCTGTGGATTACTGGATTTTGACAAATGCTAAGTATTAATCCATTGCTGATTTATTTTAATACAATAAAAATAATACAATAATCAAGCCCGGTCTTTGTAAACTGTAGTGACATTTCCCATAAAAGAGATAAGTTTCAATATAGCGAAAGATCTCTTGGGAATGATGATCTTAGCCTTAGTATGGTCACATGGATCGAAGTAATTAAGTTAAAACAGCTTAAAAAGTTATTGCCTGTCACCTGAGCTGAATTGTGTGTGCAGTCTGAAGCTACATGAAGTAGTTCAGCTGCTCTATCAGCTAGCTGATAGGTGCACGGGCACCTGGGAGCTGCTTTCCAGGGCCTCACCCAGGGCCTGGCACTATTCAACCTCTCAGTGAGCCAGTTTAGCTCATGAATTTCACAGAAAATTAACTATTTCTGGCATCAGCATACCAAACAGATTTGGCCAAGGCATATGATGGGGGGAGACAAGAGATCAAATGCCAGAAATGGTACAATGGAAAGGGGTAAATTGCCCTTTTTGTTGGCAGAGATCTCTTTCATCATCTGGGGAAGCCCCACTTCTAGTCTCTACAAACACAAAGTAAAATAAAACATATCACATCAAATGGCACATGGATGTGCAGGACTTGCTGCTCCAGCTAGATCCCTATAAGTTGATGGGGCCTGATGGGATTCATCCAAGGGCACTTAAAGAGCTGGCTGATGTCATAGCAAGACCCCTCTCAATGATTTTTCAATGCTCTTGGGAATCTGGAGAGGTCCCAGTTGACTGGAAGCTGGCAAACATTGTCCCAATCTTCAAGAAGGGCAACAGGGATGACCCCAGTAACTACAGGCCTGTCAGTCTCACGTCTGTGCTGGGTAAAATTGTGGAGAAGATTATTCTGGGAGTTATTGAAAAACACCTGAAAGACAATGCAGTCATTGGTCCTAGCCAGCACGGGTTCACAAGGGCAAAGTCCTGCCTAACAGATTTGATTTCCTTCTATGATAAGGTTACCCACCTACTTGACCAAGGAAAGCCAGTTGATGTGATCTTTTTGGATTTCAGTAAAGCTTTTGATACTGTCTCTCACAGTGTCCTCCTGGACACAATGTCCAGCATACAGCTGGATAAACACATATGCGGGGGGGAGCAATTAGCTGATGGGTCGGGCTCAAAGGATCATAGTAAATGGGGTTACATCAGGCTGGTGGCCAGTCACTAGTGGGGTTCTGCAGGGATCCATCTTGGGGCTGGCCCTCTTTAATCTCTTTGTTAATGACTTGGATGCAGGACTTGAAAGNTCGAGTGCTGTGTGCAGTTTGGGGTGCCGCAGTACATTAAGGATATACAGCTGCTAGAGAGTGTCCAGAGGACGGCCACAAAGTTGGTGAAGAGTTTAGAGGAGAAACCATATGAGGAGCAGCTAAAGTCACTTGGTTTGTTCAGCCTGAAGAAGAGGAGGCTGAGGGCAGAGCTCATTGCGGTCTGCAGCTTCCTCACAAGGGCAGGAGGAGGGGCAGGCGCTGATCTTTTCTCTCTGGTGAGCAATGACAGGACCCGAGGGAATGGCAGGAAGATGTGCCAGGGGAGGATTAGGTTGGATATTAGGAAAAGGCTCTTCCCCCAGAGGGTGGTGGAGCACTGGAACAGGCTCCCCAGGGAGGCAGTCAGGGCGCCAAGCCTGGCGATATTCAAGAAGCACTTGGACAACGCCCTCAGAGACATGGTGTGAATTTGGGGTTGTCCTGTGCAGGGACAGGAGTTGGACTTGATGATCCTTGTGGGTCCCTTCCAGCTCAGGGCATTCTATGATTCTATGATTCCTACACTTTTGTGCTCAGATTAAGCTAATTTAGTTGAAGGCTGCTGCTGAAAGGGCAGCCACCTTCTTTCTCTTCCTATAACTATATGATCCTGACTCCCCCTTTTGTCCCAGCATGGGAGCGCACACATAGAACTCTCAAGTTGGAAAGGACCCATAAGGATCATCAAGTCCAACTCCCTGTACCTCGCAGGACTACCTAAAATTAAATTATATGCCCAAGAGCATCTTCCAGATGCTCCTTGAACTCTGACAGTCCTCATGCTGTGACCACTTCCCTAGGGAGCCTGTTCCAGTGACCGACCACCTTCTCAGTGAAGAACCTTTTCCTAATAGAATTCAAGAATATTTAAGAAAATAAAAGCAGATGTACTGAGGTCTGTGGAGCTCAGTATCCTGTTTCTGACAGTGGTCAGAAGGTGATGCCTAGGTGAGAACACAAGAATAGAGCAGGCACGAGACATTTTCCCAAAAGAGTTGCCCAGCCCCTAACAATTTTCAGTTCAAGGACTTTCCACTACAACAAGGTCAACTCAACTTTACTGTACATTTTGGAGCCATAGAAAGAGTTGGATCCCATTTGGGTGGTAGCACACCGTTAGTTCAGCCTTAATGTGGCCACTTTAAGCCACCTCTATGGATTAATTTGCATTCTGAATCAATTAGCAGAGCCTGATTATTGCATATATTGTTTCACAATGATTATATTATATTATATTATATT
>VZTV01103470.1:6320-32415 GCA_013400875.1 Anhinga rufa | reverse complement strand
AGAATGATAAAATCTCCCCTCAGGCTCCTCTTCTACAGACTAAACACCCCCAGCTCCCTCAGCTGGTCCTCATAAGACTTGCTCTCCAGACCCTTCACCAGCTTTGTTACCCTTCTCTTGAGGGCAATGCTCTTACAAGAATGGAGACACCTTTTACAAGGTCTAGAATTTTATTAGTTCCTCAAGTCTGAGCTACCCCTCACTGCTCTAGCAGTATTCGTTCCTATAAATACAGTCCCCTGCCCACCCACTTCAATTCCTTTCATATTCCTTATAACTCTTTCTGTACACTGTCCATCCTTGTCCTTCCCAAGCCATCCTCCCCCACCCCCAGCCCACCTCGGGCTCACACAAAGCTTGTGGGAGCAAAGCCAATTCATTGCAATGTTCATATTTCAGTGAGTGGGTTGTATTGGACAGGGCTGCAGCGGAAAAGCAGCAGTGGGCAGCTGTTTCCCATTTATTCACATATAACCTCCACAGCGCTGTCAGCAGAATATTAAACAAGGTTTTAGCATCTGCTTTTTTGGTTGGTTGGGTATCAGCCAACTGCTCCTGAATTCTGAGACTGACTAAGTGCCTGCATACCTCATTAGCAGGGTTGGCTAATCTTTATCACTCACTGCCACAGCAAAACCTCAGCAGCTCTTAGCTCCTTTGCAGAACATAATCGTTGTCTGCAAGTGTTTGATTCTGGTGACTTCTATTGCCAAGGCACAACACAGGCTGTCCTCTGTTTCACGGGGACTGGAGGAAAGCTCCAAGCTGTACTAGACTGAAAAAAGCTGGTCTCTCTTAGGAAAATAAATGTGCCTTTTCCCTGGTGAAAAAAAAATAAAATATATATTTAGCTTGCCTCTCTGCTAGGTTTTAAATCGCAGTGCAGAATTGAGGACAGTACAGAAATTTACTCAGTCACATTTGCTGGCCCAGAGTGACATCCACGTATTCATGTTTGTATTCCAGGCAAAACCCCAAGGACGTCCCAAGAGGTCACCGTTTCTGGTGGGCTGCAGCTCCTTGAAGCCTCCTCACACCAGTCAGTTCCTTCTCAGCTCTCACCTGCTGTATGTTCTGGTGAGCAGAAGCTATTCCAAGAGTTTGGCTAGCAGTAAGAAAAAGCAGGTGGAAAAAAACAAAAGGGAAAGATGCAGTCTTACAAGTCCCACAATTAAACCGGCACCTTCTCTTTGCACTTCGTTGTGTGTCCACCCAGCAGTGACTTGGGTGAACATATTCCCTTCTCACCAAAAGCAGAGCTGTTAGGAAAGGGAATATCTCTTCTCCCTGTCACAGTGAAGGCTTTTCTTGGCAGTACATTTACAAGTACTTCACCCAGTCTACTTTTAAATAATGCACTTGCCAGCAGTTAAGAGGAAATAGCAAAGGTGAAGTGTATTTTCTATGCTGGCAGTGATTTTGCCTTGGAAGCTTCCTCTGATCAGTCTTTCTGTCTGTTTCAGTGATGTAGCTTAAATTCCAGTGGGAGTGAGTAAAGTTCAGCACCGAAGAAGAACATCTGAACACTCCACAGTGTAATCAACTCTGCTAATTTAAATATAAGTTCTCTGAAGGGAATTTAAATCTCTAAATCTTCCTCAACCACTGATCTCCTTTAAAGTAGCAGGAAGATTGGTATCACTACTTTTTCTGCCCATAAAATTTCTCTTGCTCTTTCATATTTTGAGATACTGCATTTTCAGTGGCAATAATTCCACAAGCTACCTTCATGATGTGTAAAATGTACATACAGTTTGCAATGCATAACCTGTGATATAGGACTGTCTTGTCCCATCAAATATTTCCTATAGGCAGGAAAATATTTTTTAAAAGAAATTAAGACAATAGAAATTTCTTTCCTGCTCTTTGTCACAGAAAAGCGCAATCTCAGACCTAACGGTAAGACAAAGCCCACAAATTAATAACTCTTTTCAAAGGAAACCTGCATTAATGAAACTTGGCACATCAGTCCCTACATTCACACATTCCTGTATGCAGAAATCAGGACGGTGACTTCTGGAGACACATCCTGTTCTTTCTGGTAGTGGGACATTGAGGTCTTCCTCAGATCTACTGACATTAAATGATTCTCTTTTTTGCCCTGATTGTGACTGTCACAGCATGTCAGATTCATTTCCAGCTGAGGTAAGACTTGTTTTATGAGTCTGACAAGAAAGTGTCTGAGGTATTTCAGATAATTCATCTGAGAAAGAGGGTAAGTTCCTTGCACAGGAAACATGCTAGCCTGCCAGAAAGAACTACAGAGAAGCAACTGAAGAGAATGCACATGCACAGAAGAATTCCAGTGCCACTCCTCCAGCAAAAGCAGCATCTCAGTTGCCCCAGCCTGATCTTACTCAGGTGTCAATACATTGAAATACCTCCCAATATTCCTAACGACCTGAGCACCATTTTAATTTCCTGATGTACTGCTGAAGCTTCCTTGCTTTCTGCTGCAATCCTGAAGTGAATTGGTGTGCCAGAGAAAATGAAGCAGTTAAATTATTATCCCTAGTGATAATGCTTGGCAGTAAGAACAGAAGCCCATTTTAATGCCTTTCAGTTTGTGTCCAAAGTCACAAGATTTAACTTAGTGGTTACATGGTTTACTCTACTCCTGGCTTGCACCCACAATGCTTTAGCAGCACAAAGTGGTATAAGACCAAGCCAAAGCCATTTCAGAGGAAAGGGTTGTCTAAAATGATGCAACAATCCTCAACTCATTGGAGTAAAATGGAGATAAACTGAGATAAATTTAAGTGGTATGCTGATTATTGCCTGCTAAAGCTAATGATGTGGGAGATGTGTGCTCCCCGGTTTGACTGGTACATGAATCTGAACTCAGCTGATTTAAAATCTGGATACTGGGCCTGGAGCTCATTCCATGAGCAGGTAATAGCAAAGGTAACAAACTCAGACAGTAAGAGCTGAGCTGCTGATGCTAGGGAGTTGTAACTGTGTGCTACTAGGTTTCTATGCAGCATAAAAAATACGAGGCTGAAAATATCTGGGCATGGGTGAAAGAGAACGCAACTTTCCCAAGAAGCACCATAGAGCTGTTCATTGGCTATCAAAGGTCTGGTTGATGGTTCATGATCCATTTCCCTATAATGGGATGAAGGAGGCTGGGACATATGCTAAGAGAGAAAAGGTAATGTTGGGGTATCCATCATTTTCATCTTTTATCTACTTAGCACTGCTGTTTCTCCCAGAAATCTGTGGGATGCTGCTAATTTTCATGAAGCTATGATTAAAAGGTTTGAATATATTTTTTGATCCCACTGGTTTTGGACTCTGTATTGCTGCTAGGCTGGTGCAGATCAGCTTGTCTACAACAGTCTTCAGCACCCTTCATCTTCCCATGGTGCTTTAAACTGGAAGTTTGGATACCTTCTAGGTAATCTTGCCAATATCCCCTAATGGCATAACATTTTTTTCCTGAAATGGTTCCTATACTTGGTAGTATGTTGAAGATGAGGCCCATTTCTGGATGCAGCTCTGAGCATTGTCCTAGATTTCTCTCCTAGCACTTAGTTTTCTCTCAGTTAACCACTTGTGAAACTGGCTTAATTCTTTGCTCTCCCATCTTTATGTCTGATGTGGCTTTAATACACATGACGGTGGCTGACTCTTTGTTCTGGGGACAAAAGTGGCCGTCAGTGTTCTGTTTTCACTTGAATACTTCGATTTACTCATTTATTTCTACATGGCAATATATATGCCATGTCATGGAAAAGCTGGTGCTTGACAATACAAACCATCACAAATGATCACAACATATCACCTTTCCTTAATGACCTTGGCCTAACATCTCCAGGTAAGGGATGCAGCTGGCAAGCTGACATTTCCCTCAGGAAATGCTTTGTCCCTCCTCTGGTTTCCCCCTCCCTTCATTTGGAAAATCTTTGATAATTACATCAGTGCAAAGGCAAGTGATCTGTTGTTATAATTCATTTGATAATTCAGCCTAAGCCCCACGTTCCTCTTTGCACAAATGAAATTTGCTCTGTTCACAAAAGATCAGCTCCCTGGCTACCTGCTTATTCACAGAACCCCTTTCTTAATTAGATGACTGAAACCAGCAAAGCATGACCTTCTTCCCAGCACAGATGACCTCAGGGAAACAAAAAAGGTCCTTTTCATTAGAGAATTGTAGGATCATAGAATCATTATGGTTGGAAAAGACCTCTAGGATCATCAAGTCCAACCATCAACCCAGCACCCCCAGGCCTCCTAAACCATGCCCTGAAGTGCCACATCTACATGTTTTTTGAACCCCCCCAGGGATGGTGACTCCACCACCTCTCTGGGCAGCCTGTGCCAGTGCCTGACCACTCTGTCAGGGAAGACTTTTTCCTAATATCCCATCTAAACCTCCTCTGGCGCAGCTTGAGGCCGTTTCCTCTCGTCCTGTCGCTAGTAACTTGGGAGAAGAGACCAACCCCCCCTCACCACAGCCTCNCACAGGGGCACCATCCCTGCCCTGCTCCTGTGGCCACACCACCCCTGACACAAGCCAGGGTGCTGCTGGCCCCCTTGGCCACCTGGGCACGCTGCTGGCTCATGCCCAGCCGCTGTCAGCCAGCACCCCCAGGCCCTTCTCTGCCGGGCAGCTTTCCAGCCACTCTTCCCCAGCCTGTGGCGTTGCAAGGGGTTGTCGTGACCAAAGTGCAAGACCCGGCACTGAGCCTTGTTAAACTGCATAACATTGGCCTTGGCCCACCGATCCAGCCTGTCCAAGTCCCTCAGCAGAGCCTTCCTACCCTCGAGCAGATCAACACTCCCACCCAGCTTGGTGTCATCTGCAAACTTACTGAGGGCGCACTCAATCCCCTCATCCAAATCATTGATAAGGATGTTAAACAAGACTGGCCCCAAAAACTGAGCCCTGGGGAACCCCACTCGTGACCCGCCACCAACTAGAGAGGTCCTGGAGATCCTGCCATAAAGAAGAGAGATATATTATTTTCTGGAAGAAAATAAAGGTATAAGAACTCCTTGGTCACTTACTGTAGGCAGCATCTCCTTTTCTCAGACAGGGGCAGCAGAGAGAGGAAAGGGGTTCAGCTGTTACACTGGAGGTCCTTATCCTGGCTTCTTACAGTTTTTTTTCCATCCCTCACCTATGCTTCCTTTTGTTTTAGCAGGTTTTGCCTGAAAGAACTGTATGAAGTTTTAATAAATATCTTCTTGGACAAGAAGAGCATCCAGGTTTGGCCTGGAAACCACAGTCTTTTCCCCAGTAGCTGGAGGAGTCATTCTGTAAGTGCCCATAGACACTTTTTCCCATTGCATAGCCTAACTATTCCAGAAGGATGGAGCAAGTGCAGCCAGGGTGCCACCTCAAACAAACCCCATGGACATGACACTCTATTGTTGATGTCTTTAGATTAAGTTTGGATATTTTTCCTTTAAAGATCATAGTGGTGTAATGGCTATCGACTCACATCCTTACTGAAATGGTACACTAAGGATCCAACTAAGGACTTGAGGATCTCACAGTTCCTTTTGGCCTTCACTAACTACCAATCTATTTGAAGAGAAATTCTGCATATCCAGGACATCAGGTCTGTATTACCAGAGGACTGTATGCTGCCTTTTGTACCTGGATTGCGATAGGCTTTCTGTTGCCTAGCAGGGAGGTGGTGCAGCCTCAGACCACTCCCAACCACTGCAACAGTGCCCAGTGCTGAGCACTGCCATGAAAGCTGTGCCAGTTGGAGAGTTGAAAGCAGGAGCAGAAAAGGAAGGAGATCATATACAAAAGGCTCAATGAGAAAAGCTCCTACACCCTTTGCTTGCTGCCACAGACATTTCTTTGCCAGGTCCACCTTGGGGACAACTGGAGAAGTCTCTGCTGAGTTGCCCTAATGACCTATACAATGGACTAAAACAACTTTCAGGAGATTTTACTTTCCCATCTGTAAGAGCTGGAGATCATACTGATGCTCTTCAGTAACATTCCTTGCAAAACAGCTAGCTCTCAGCCATTACTCTCCCTTCCTCAGAGGCAGGTGATGTCAAACTGCATTATCCAGCCACGAATCTCCAAATCTCTCTGGGGCTGCAGCAGATAAAAGCAATCATCTCTGTAATTAATATGCTTGATAAGTAATGGACAATAAGTTAAAATCCATGAGATGCAAGTAATGGTAGAACTAGCTGAGGATGATGGTGAGAGAATGGCAGAGAACAAGAGCCAAGCAGGGAACTCGGCTGGGATAGCAACTGCTTGTAGCTGTCTAGTGCAGATGCACTGAGACTCTTCAGCAGAAAGTGCAACTCAAAACCAAGGCCCCAAAAACTGGTAGCTGACGTAAAAAGAACCTGATGTAGCATCAGCAATTACCAAGAAGTTATTAGGACAGCAGAATGAGAGAAATGGCTAGAAATGTGCTTTTTCTTGGCCAGTCCTGAAATTCTATCTCCAGTTGGGTTCATTGTTCCTTTGAGGGCTTTGCTTGTTTCTATTACATACTTTTTTCTTTGAGAGTGGACTGATCCTCAAATGTATCACCTGTAGTCATGCTTTGTCCAGGGGATGAAGAGCCAAAATAGGTGGGAGATACAAAGGCAGAATAAAAAGTACAAAGCAAAGTCATTATCCTTCTCTTGTTCCTTTGAAACACTCCTAATCCTCAGTTTTACCTGCCTCTGAACAAAAAGTACATTTGGATTCATAATAGCTGTGAGCTTTCACTGAAGGTTTTCCTTTGCTGTATCCAGAAGCTCCCCAGCTTCCTCAACCTCATGATCAGGTTCGTGAGCGAGACATTTGAATGCCAGGGCCAATATTCTGTTTCCATTTACATCTGTGAAATCCCTGCAGTGATAAAAGATTTGTTTAGCTCTCACTGAGTACACGATCTGGCTGATATTTAACCCACAGCAATAATAATTTCATTACCTTTGAGATTTCTGTCACTGAAAAAGAATGGATTGGCATGCTAGAAGCCCAAAATATCAAGCACATGTTCACTGCATATCCCATTATGTTGTTTTATTTGGTGTCAATATTAGTTTGTAAAGAGCAATAGGCATCAATAGGCAGTAATAAACAGGAATATCCAGTGACTACCACTTTGTACAGTGGATGCTAGTTGAAAGTTTCTAAATAACCTCTACAAGTCATTGTTTCTGGATACTGTCAAGGATCTCAGGGCTCCAGAACATTTAGCAAGTTATTTAGACAGTAAATACTACACAAGAAGTATTTATAAATTTATAAAAGAGTAAAAAAAATATTTTTTTATCGCTGACAGCACAGATTCACCAAGACGCTTCAGCAGAAAATTCAACTAAAAGCCAAGACCCTGAAAGCTGGTAGCCGACATAAAAGGGACCTGATGCAGCATCAGCAACTGCCAAAACTTTACAGCATGGAGCAACCACCAACCATCTGGGGCTGACAAACAGCCTGGGGGTAGGTTATTGCCCAAGTGTTACTACTCAGGTTTTGCAGCAGCTTCAGAAGCAGCTGTCTTGCTGTGTCTGTGATGCACAAAACCAGAGGAACCCTGATCTGGCCTAGCTTCCTAGTTTGTGGCTGGTTTAATCAGTGGTAGCTGCTGGCCTCCTGATCAGCTGGTGATATAATATTTTCTTCTTAGAATCCACCCAAACTAGCACATTTTAATTTGGGGGGAAAAGAGCAAAACTCTTTTTCATGTTTCACCTTAAAAACAACTTGCCTGTCCTTTACAGGGAAAGCTTTGTTCTCCCCTGCTTGCAGAGAAAGGGATCCCAGCTCTGCAGCACAGCAGTATCGCATTAGCATGACTCTCACATGCAGTTTCCTAAACAGTAGAACACTTTTCTTTAAGGAGCCTGAGGGAAACAAGGAAGGAAAAATGGAGGAGGCAGAGTAATGGGAGACACTCACTACAGACCTTGACTTTTCAAGAGGAGAGTACCACAGGCTGATTGATGTCCTCACATCAACAGAAGGCAAACACAGCTGCCCTGACTTCTATATTCAGATTTTGACTATAAGCCCCTGCAGTACAAAAAGCTCAGACTTTGAGAGCCCATAACAGCAAAGGAGAGAAAAAGGCTTCTTGTATAATGGGCTATTACAAAACTTATATACTGTTGAAGTGTTGCAATTTCTCTACTATAGCCTTACCTTAACAGTATCAGTAAGTACTAGAAAAAGGAAAACATCTTACCCCATTTCCTTTAAGTACTCTGAAAGGCCACACCTGTCTTTTGCTTTGAACCAATCCTTGCCAGCAAGCCTCTATATAAAAGGTATGTAAACCCTTATTAGAGAACATGTTGTTTGGTAAGTTCTGATGGTTGCTTTTTGCTCTGTTAAATTCACTGGGATCTGGTACTTTGAGGATTCATTCTGTATGTAGTAAGTAGTGTTTCTTTTAGGTTGGGGTTATTCATGGGTTTAAAAAAAAGGGGGGGTGGGTTTTTTCTAACTATGTTTCTAGAAAGTGTCTGTGTGTGGTTAGAGAGCAGCTGTTTTTATGTTGATAAGCTAGTCATAGTACTGGGCTTTAATCTGAAAAGGAGAAAAAGCCTTGGGCTGTGCAAAACATCTGTTTTTACCTGAGTGCTTTTTGTACTGTAGTATCAGAGTAAGGCAAGGAAAGCCTGCATGATGGCTTGTGCTAAAGACACCAAGCAGAGCCTCCAGGAAGCCTGTGTGCCAAGTATTACAGACCCTGGGCTCGCTTAGTAAGGGAGACAAGCTTTGTGTCTGCAAGTATGGCAGAGAACTATATGCCCCTGTTGTGCTTTTGGTGTTCAGGTCACAGTATTTTCACTGGTCAGGGATTTCCTGACTCAGTGCAGTGGGTTAAGCACTTTCCTGGCTCTCTTTCTCTAACCTTGCTCCCTGGTTAGCCCACCTTTTCCCTTATTTCTAGTCTGTTTGCTAGCATGAAGATAATCTTTCTAGCATCTGCTTGCTCTTAGTTAGACATCAGTTGCAGGCTCTTTAAGAGTAGTTCTCTCTTCCTTATTTTTTTTCTTACATATTCCTTTCCTTGCTCTCCCTTCTCCCTTCTGCCTGTGCTGTACATGTGCTCATTGCTTTAACTCACCTCTTCCACAGCATCAGAGCTATGCTGGCAATGGGCCATCTAGCACTCCAGATGGCTGGCACTTGCTGCCTCTGTCACAGGCTGAGGTAATGAGCTAGTTATTCCAGAAACAAATCTAATGCTATTTACTTCAAGGAACAGTTATACTAGAATGAGTTATTGTCTGCTTCATTTCTGAAGGACGTGTTTCCTGCTACTTAAAACATCTTTCTCCAACATCACTCTGAATCTCCTCCAGGACTTCCTGACTGAGGCATGGAGCAGACTTAAGGGCCTTTCAGTACTTAAAGTGGGACTATAGGAAGGATGAGGACAATCTCTTTAGCAAGGCCTGTTGTGACAGGAAAAGGGGTAATGGTTTTAAACTAAAAGAGGATAGATTTAGACTGGATATAAGGAAGAAAGTTCTTACTATGAGGGTGGTGAAATACTGGCACAGGTTGCCCAGAGAGGTGGTCGATGCCCCATCCCTGGAGACATTCCAGGTCAGGCTGGACGGGGCTCTGAGCAACCTGGTCTAGTTGAGGATGTCCCTGCTCACTGTAGGGGGGTTGGACTAGATGGGCTCTAAAGGTCCCTTCCAACCTAAACCATTCTGTGATTCTAATGAAGGTGTAGTAGCACCTCTCCTCCTTGGTGTTAGTCTGATGATGATTGTTACTTTAGGATAGCTCACCCTCAGCTTTATCCACCCCATGGCTGTTTTTTCTAGTGGATGTGCAGAGCATAAACAAACCAAAAGCTCTTTTTCAAGCCTGTGTGATGCAGCCTCTCCCAACCTGTAACTTACTGGGGGATGTTTGGAATGGCATTAATTTACTTGTGTTGTGTTCTTGTTTCAGTGCTGTAGAAATCTTATCCCCTTAGATCTAGGGCTTTAAGTCTTGTATGTCATTATTTAGCTCATGGATCCCACTGTGTACCTTCTGGATGCTTTGCAAACACCAGGGCCTTACAATAGGGCAGCCAAACCAATGAATACTTTGCTTCTGCTGTGGCTAAAACTGGTTTGGGCCAGTCACAGAATAGCTTTCTTATCCTGGAACCACTTCTTATCGATGGGAAAATGAGTGGAAGCGTGTGGAAAGCTCAGTGTATGAGGTGAGTCTACAAAATTGTCCCACTTCTGGGATGTCTATGTTCAGCTGGATTGTGGCTGAACTGGAGAGCAGAGTTTTGGTAGGGAGTAGCAAAGTTGATACTTTGATGGGTAATTGCTTTGTCTTAACAAGTGCTGTCTGGGTTAGAGCTATCTACATCCCTTTGGGGCAAAGGGATGTACAGAGGTATTTGGGAAACACAAGACTGAGAGAAGAGTTATGCGAATGAGAGGCTCAGAAGTAACTTTGCTGTGAGAGCCCCTTAAGAAGCATAAGAAAAAGCTGACATCTATCTCCTCTGAGGAGCAGTAATTTGAAGTTAGGATGAGAAGCCAGAAATATGGCTTCTCATCCTAACTTCAAATTACTGCTCCTCAGAGGAGATAGCTCAAGGGATTGAGTAAAGGACTGTTGCTTGTGGCAGCTGCTTATATGCCATCATGTGTGCTTGTCCTGGGACTTGTCCAGCCTCTATCACTGTAGCAGAAACAGATATGCCACCTTCCACATCACACAGCTAGTGAGCTAGCATCCATCCCTGTCACAGCATGGGCTCACTCCTGCTCTGAGACCCACATGACCTAACACAACTCTGTAATAAATCCAATGTGCACAGTGACATATCTGACATCCATAACCTACTAAATCCTGCATCGGATTAGAATTGTATTTATAGGAACAAGCTGAATATTAATAAGCAGTCCCTTTATGAAATCTAAATGTGTCTCCTAATAATACTAGCTTTTCAGCCAACATAAATTAACATAACTACTGCTAATCTCTATCCTGGGTAAAGGGATGGAAAGCAGCCCTCCAACACAGCAACCCCAGATCCTAATTAAAAGCATGAGTTCCATCAGAAGTTCAATGAATGGGACTTCCTATCTCCTACTAATTAGCTAGATGTTGCTGTAATCTTCTCCCTCACTAGGCAGTTCACTCATATCCCCTTTAATGACTCCAAAAATGGTCACTTCAAGTAGTCCTTCCATATGTGTGTGTCCTGCTAGTTATCATCCTGTGTAGGGATATTTTTCAATTTACCATCCTTTACCAAGAAAACTTACATTGGTGAAGCATGTGCCTGGGTTTAGGGTCTGTTCAAGTGCTGGGAAGACTGGGCAGTTTCCACTGTTTCAGATCTAAACTCTCCCCTTTGTAAATGCAGAAGCACAGGCTCAAGAATAGACTGGACTCTAATCTTGAACAGATCATATGCTCTGTGTAGGCCAGGCTGGTCAGGCATAGTCAGCAAGCAGGTATCTTGAGCTGGCCTCTTTCTCAGTATGGAGCTGAGCTATTGACAGAAACATGGATGAATAGCATGTGGGTTGTGGTTTGACTGAATTTGTGCTCTAGCTTCAGTCCTTGGGCTTCTGATATGTCCCTGGGCATCCTGGTCCTGTGGCTGTGGGCAAGCATTGCTCCCTCAAAAGAGGCAGTACACTAACAGCGGGGAACATCTGACCTGCTACCTAACAGCCTTAGAAAATCCAGGAAGACTCTGAATGCTTAAAGCAATACTGAAAACGTGGTATTAGGCGGTTAGGGTTCACATATAGAAAATGAGTTGTTGAAGGAAGAAGGAAATGTGCCTGAACAGGAATTCACAGCATGAAGTAGTTATAGAGCTAGCAAAAAGTAAATCCTGGGCACGGGGACTTGTAGAAAATGGGCCATGTGCATGTGGTTTCATGCTGCCTGAAATGCCAATGTGTGTGAATTCACCCGTTCTTCAGACAGCACTGCTCAAAGGAAACCACTGGCATAAAATCTTCATCAAGGGTGTGGAAGTAAAAAGAGAGACTCTGACACTGCTAAGTCACCGCAGTCAGTGACCACATGCATGTGGTGTGAACTCCCGATGTGCTAGTGTTGAGAAGCTAGTAAGAATTTTATGGAATGAGTTAAAGGCTATCAAAATGGGTTGTTCAGGGAATACCATGGAGGTGTCTGTACTGCAGAGTAGTTGGCTAGAGTCTAAAACACCCAGATATTCTCTTTAGGCTCTGAGCTCCTTCAAAGATTTGCAGTGACATGAAATGTCTTCTCTGATCCTCTTGCTGCTTTGAGGCAGGGAGGTAGATGCTTTTGGCTGCCCATGGTGCTGGCCTGCATAGCTCAAACAGCTGTTACAAACAAACTCTTATTGGGTTGCCATCTGCTGGTACTGCATTTAACTGCTTCCTACTGGGGGTAGCAAAGAGGACACCTACAAAAGGGGTGAAGTAAGCCTCAAGCAAAAGTGCCTTAGAACTTATGAAACACTTGAAGAAAAGAAGTACTTCACCTAGTTGTCTGCACTGGCTTAGCAGGCCTTCTATTAAAGGGAAGAAAGCTGTGTTGTTGTATGAAGCCTGTTCCTAGTGTCTGTTCTAATTTGAAATGGTTTCTTTCTGTAATCACCCAATAGGCCACAAGAAACAAAACAATAATTAGCAAAGCCTTCATTTGGTCTGACTTGAATCAAATAAGTCACACTCCAGCTAACGTTTCAATACAATATTGGCTCGGCTAAAATTCCATCTCTGGAGCTTGCTAGAAATAGCTCAGATAAGCTATAGTTTAAGCAAAGGCCATTCTGCTTTTGATAATCCTGTGAGACAAAAACCAGAGTGTGTCTGTTCCTTTCCCACCTTAGGGATGGTAAAGCCCAATGTGCAAACTGAAAGGTGTGTGTAAATCTATCTCCATCATTGCCTAGAAGCAGTGGTCCAGGCCTGAGTAACCATTCAAAATTACTTGAGAGAAGCTCAAAGCTCATGAGCTCAGGTGAACTTGCTGAGACTGAGTTTGCCTTGTTAGGCTCTTGGAAGTACGTGTTTAGTCTATTGTGGTGGGTTGACCCTGGCTGGACACCAGGTGCCCACCAGGCTGCTCTGTCACTCCCCTGCTCAGCTGGGCAGGGGGAGAGAAATAAATGAAAACCTCATGGGTTGAGATAAAGACAGGGAGATCACTTACCAATTACTGTCATGGGCAAAACAGACTTGTCTTGGGGAAATTACTGTCATGGGCAAAACAGACTTGTCTTGGGGAAATTAATTTATTACCAGTCAAATCAGAGTAGGGTAATGAGAAATAAAAACTGAATCTTAAACCACCTTCCCCCCACCCCTCCCTTCTTCCTGGGTTCAACTTCACTCCTGATTTCTCTACCTCTGCCACAGTGGTGCAGGGGGATGGGGGTTGTGGTCAGTTCATCACACCTTGTCTCTGCTGCTCCTTCCTCCTCTCACTCTTCCCCTGCCTCAGCATGGGCTCCCTCCCACGGGAGACAGCCCTCCATGAGCTTCTCGAATGTGGGCCCTTCCCATGGGCTGCACCTCTTCACAAACTGCTCCAGCATGGGTCGCTCCCACGGGGTGCAGCCCTTCAGGAACAGGCTGCTCCAGCGTGGGTCCCCCACAGGGTCACGAGTCCTGCCAGCAAACCTGCTCCAGCACGGGCTCCTCTCTCCATGGGCCCACAGGTTCTGCCAGGAGCCTGCTCCAGCACAGGCTCACAGCTTCCTTCAAGGGACATCCACCTGCTCTGGTGTGGGGTCCTCCACAGGCTGCAGGTGGATATCTGCTCCGCTGTGGGCCTCCACAGGCTGCAGGGGGACAGCCTGCCTCACCATGGTCTTCACCACAGGCTGCAGGGGAATCTCTGCTCCGGTGCCTGGAGCACCTCCTCCCCTCCTTCCTCACTGACTTTGGTGTCTGCAGGGCTGTTCCTCTCACATTCTCACTTGTCTCTCCTGCTGCTGTTGTGAAGCAGTTTTTTGCCCTTCTTAAACATGTTATCCCAGAGGTGCTACTGCTGTCTCTGACGGGCTTGGCCTTGGCGGGTCTGTCTTGGAGCCGGCTGGCACTGGCTCTGTGGGACACGGGGGAGCTTCTGGCAGCTTCTCACAGAAGCCACCCCTGCTACCCCCTTGCTACCAAACCTTGCCATGCAAACCCAATACATCTATGCTGAAACTTGTAGGAAGAATAACCAAATTATAGGAGTTGGATTGATAAGAGGAAGTGGAAACACAAGACTGAGCTACCAGTTCCTTTGAATTAAATAAATTATTAAATACTAAATGTTTTGCTCAGTTTTACCTGCATTTTTGATCACAAGTGATCATTTCTAGCAGGATGTAATGTGATGCTGAACAGACACTGCATGTTATGTTGATGAATAGCCGTTACACAGTTGTCAGTTCTGTAGCTGGGTAAGGGCAAGACCTATGCTACTGCTCACTGGGTTGGAGCAGTGGGCATGCTTCGGAGCTTGCAGTGTCCTTGCATATCACCAAGCCAAAAAGCGAGGATCTTTCCTTTCCTACCTTCCTGCTGCCATCCTGAGGGGGTGGAAGGACAGGTGCCTCATTTCTTTCTTCCCATAGCAGTTCATGCAAAAGTTGGACTAGCTGTTGTTCCTGCAAGTCCTTCCTGGGATTTCATGGCCCACAGCTACAGCAGTGCTGCCACTAGAGCATGGTGTCTGCTTGTTGTCCCCATGTGCCCTTCCTCCCCTTTCTAGGGGCCCAACAGCATGGTTGTGAGCAGCAAACTCCAAACTGATCAGCACCTGAACAGGAATCACTGTTTCCACTCCTGATGCTCAGTTTTACCACAGGGTGGCATCGTTGTTGCCTTACAGACATCTATGGCACAAGAAGTGGCACACAGAGTGAGGGTTGCAGGGAGGTCCTTACACTGATTGCTGGCCAGCACATGAGCTTGGGTGGGCGCTCTGCAGGCCTGTGCTGCTTTGCAAGGCACAGTGGAGGTCCCCTTTTGTGCACTGAACTTATGCATCATCTGTACCTCAGATTTCCTGGCACATCTGCCAACCTCGCAGGGAGCCAATGTGCATGGGTGTTACTAGATCTATGAGAGTGGTGTGTGTGCAGTGTGGATTGTGACTAGCACCGCAGGAAGTACAATAGACCTCTCTACATGTCCCCCTTTCACACATCTATGACAAGGCAAGGGAGATAGCCCAAAGCGAAGCGAGAGTGCTATGAAGAAGAGAATGAGAGGTTCTCTGGCATGACCAGCCTTGAGATGACTGGGCTTGTGTGGGCTACAAGTGAGACAAGCGCTGCCTTTCATAATTCTCTTTCAGGGTTATGTCTACAGACTTAGCCCACAAACTGGAGATTTGGGGCAGTCAGCAGTGCTGAGGGCTGGATCGTTCCAGGGTGACCACAATGAAACAAGTCATGACCGTGCCCAGGAGACATACAAAGGCTATTCATGTTGTGGTGTGGGCCTTGAATTAATCTTGACTAAGGTATTTGAGAAGAGTGCTCCATGTGCTTTCAGGGTTAATAACTGTAAGGATCAAACTGAAAATATTTTTGGATTGCTTAGTGAGTGGAAGTCACCTAATCCAACAAGAGTTTGGATTTCTAATTGGAAACAGAATAAAACTTTAATTCGGAGCAGTAGAGCACTTCATGGGTACAAAGAACAAAACAATGTTAGTGTTTATGGCTGTACCCTGTTTCTGTAATGGGGCTGCAATCAGCTCATCTGCCTTTCTCTGGTGGTTAGAATAAAACAGGAGATGGACAAAAGTAGTGGCAGTAGCAATTATGTAATAATATACCATTATCCCATGGTATAAAGGTGGGATGGTGACATTCTGCTGGGACTTAACAAGGTGTACACAGCAGTGGGGGTTTAAGCCTATTGCTGCAGGAGGGCCCTTGCCTTGTAGTTTAGCTGATGCTAATGGAGGAGAGGACTGCAGTTATCGCTCACAGGGCCCTTGGTAAAGCCAGTCTGCTACTGATACACTTTTCTTGCAGCTAGGCAAGGTTGGACTGGAATTTTTTTGACTACCACAGCATTTAGTTAGTTGACTTTCTGACTTGAGCCACTTGCCCCCATGCATCTCATGTAAAGATCACTCTCAAATTCACAATGAAGGCAGAGCAGGTCCCATTTACACAGTAGCTGCTTTCTGGTTCTAGCTCTGTGGTGACCAATAACTGCTTAGAACTGAGTTTAAAATAGAAACCTGCTTTATCTAGTGCCTGAGCTCCTATCCTTGCTCAATTTCAGTGTTTACATAGCTGGTATTGGGTAGCCTTTATGAGAACTCATTGAATCAGAAGTGTGGTTGACAGCACCTTTGGAAGAGACCAGGATTTTCTTCTGATCTGGTTTGTGATCCAAACTTTGGGATACTAGTCCTGATGTTCTGGTATGGTTCTTATTCTTCTGTTCAGTTATACTGTGGTTCACAAAGTTTTCCAGGCTGGGAATTTCATCTAATGAGGAAGAACAAATAATCTGTGAGCAGTGTGTAATAACTTTTTATCTTATATTGGGAGGGCTTCCTAATGAACAGAGCCTGCATAATCTGAAGATAAAATAGCATCAGAATCAGCACTGGATTTTCTGGTGTCAGCTTCTAGCCTGATAGCTCCCAAATCATCTAGTACTGCCCTGCAATGTTAAACGACCTAGTTTTCAGTATGCTGCAGATTTTCAAAAGAGAAAAGGGGACTACATTTTTCCTAAAAAGGTCAGCACCAAAGCACTGATAGTCATTGTCTCCCTGCTGGGTGAGATGCTTTTCTCCAGTGAAGTCTGTTCAGGGACATTAATGGAGCAGGAGGATGCCCCGTGCTTGTCTCTTGATGGTCATGCTGTAGACAAGGAGGACTTCTGCCTGAAGCCATCTCGCTTCTCTGCACAGCTCTGGTATGCATGGAGGGAACAGGGGAAGAGCTGCAGAAGTTCAGATCAGAGTTTCAGTACTTGAAATAGAGCTATTTAGAAGGTAGCGTCTTACAGCGTTTCCATACCATAACCTTTGCTTTAAAGATAAAATGTACGCGTAGCTCTATGTAGGTTCTCGGGAGGTATCTAAAAATCCCTGAATACATCAATAGCTGCTAGAGACAGGACTTTGCATGCCAGGACATGTTTGGAACCTGTTCCTTCCCATGTTCCCAGTGCTTGAGGGTGCCTTGTACTAGAAACAAACAGGGTATTGCTGGCTGCTATGTACGAGATCCAGCTTTTCAAAGCCTGGTAGTAATTTTGGGAGAAGAATCATTAGATCTGGTTTAGTTTAGGATAGAGTTTGCAGTGTGGGCTCTCCTTGCTGGAGAAAGGGGACTAAAGATGTCAGTGCTGACCTTGTATGTTATAGTGTGGTTTATTTTATTTCTATTCTGCCCAACTGTGATGAGTGTGTCTTTCTAGAGTGAGACACTGCAGCTATGCAAACAAGAAATATCAGTTTGCTGATATTTAAACAATGGTCTTTCAGTGTGCTCATGTATTGTAATTTGCATGAGTCTTTGAGCAGATAAGTTTTTCTTTTAATCTAGCTAAATGAGTTTTTAGATTGCTGTATCTACCTTTAAATTTCAATACAGATGCAAAGCAAAGATTATCAGTAGTTTATTATAGATAAATGTGTGCCTGAAGAACATTAGCAAAATAGCTAAGCAGTATCTGCAGCCGTGAAAAATCATCATTACTGTCCTACGTGAATTTTTAGGATAAAACTGATTTGAACCATCCCCTAAAAACAATAGAACACCAGCACAAAAGCACTCTTTTCCCACTATCTTCTTTCCTGGAGAGTGTAAAAAAACCTTTGAGCTGCCTCTCTCAGCTGTTACTGCTGGTAGAAAGAGGTGAGCAAGCTGAATGACAATTATTCCTACTATGTAGCTGACAGCTCAAAGCTTCTACTCAACAGCTGAGCTCAGCCAGAATCCATGCTCTAAATACTGATTACTCATCTCCTGCCAAGAGACAGGTTTCCTTAGAGCCTTGTAGCTACCCTGAAAGTTTTCCAGCACCAGTGCTGTGCTGCCAGAGGCCAGATGTGTTGGCACAAATGCAGGCTGTGCCAGGCTGTGAGCCTTCTACCAGAAAGTGGGGGTGTGCTCCAAAGATGGTGTGGGCCTGTTTGAGACTACCTATGGGCAGTGTGTTGGGGTGCATGGACCTTACAGATGCTTGTAATGTTGAAGTTCAACATGAGACTGAGATAGTCTGAGAGCTCCAGGTTGGTGCAATTTGCCATCTTGTGACCTCTAGTTTTTGTCCGGAGGCATCTTTTTGTCTTCTATTCAAAATGCTAGTTTTGTAGGTCACATGCATTCGCTGTGTGATGATGAGAAGGTATTTGCCTAGGACACTCATATGGTAAATCCTGCATCCTCTGTTGGGCTTGGTCTGGGATGACATTGACTGAGTGTACTGAGTGGGAGACCCTTGTGGAAAACAACTTCTGAAATGGTCTATTGTTGTGATCAGTAGGCTTATAAGGTGGGCTGTCTGAGTATCTTTTGCAAATGCTCCTCCAGTGGCACCTGACTTCACTGTCACTGCCTTCAGCGTGACAGAGGATCTATGTTTGAAAGGAAACATCTTGCATTTTCAATTTGAATGTGACATGATCCCCTATGATGGCTTCAATGGGCTTTTTCTTTCCATCGTTTAATATTCGGAAGTCCTTCAAACCAATGTTACATTCAGCAGGCATTTTGAGAAAGTCTGGCAATCATGTATTCAGTTAGAATTACTGTTTAAAATGAAATTATCAAGAAATTATTAAATTCTTGGTTATGGCCTCCTAACTACTACGATGCAGCCCATGGACAACCTCAGAGAAAGGAAACATCTGGATTTTTGTGGTTCTGTTTGTCGTGACCTTGGCTGGGACTTGCAGATGGTATATCATACATAATTTGGTCAGCAAAAATGCACTGACAACCTCTGAGGTTCTGCCTGTTCTCCAGGGTACAGGCAGATGTTTCCATGGTTTTCTGCAAGCTTTGCAAATTGCTGTTAAGGGAAAATGCTGCCACTGAACTGCCACCAGAATTTGGCTTGTGGAACTCAGAGTCTGGCAGGATTTACCCAAGATATCATGGGGTGTGTACTGGGGTGGGGTGCTTCATTTTCTGGTTTTGAGATTTGTTTTCAGCTGGGAAAGATTTGTGGTGATTTGCTTGTAGTAGGGAGGGGATGAGCCAGAAATCTAGTGCAAAAGGTATTTTTCTCTTGGATGACTGTCATGCATTTTAATGCTTTCTCATATCTGTATGTGTTGGGAATGTCTTGAGTGAGTTCATTGAGTAACTCATGAGCTGCATTGTTTCCAGATGCTTACAAGAGGCTTATTAGCACAGGAAATGGTCTCTTCACTTGCAGCCTGCTTCCTGTTGATCCCTCAGAGGATGTAAAGGCCTCTTTCTCCCAAATTTCAGCAGGAGCTTATCTGAAGCTGAAGTCATCTGCTGAGATTGAGGGCATCTGCTAAGGGTGCACAAATGCACTGACTCAGCACAGCCTCTGGGGTCTGGAGGCTGGCTCTGGAGGAGTGACAGGTCTTGCCCAAGAAATACTAGTGCTGTGGAGCACAGGTGAGGAGCCCCACATCGGCTGGCTGCTGGAGGTGGCCTTGGAGCCCAGCTTCTGCTTCCACCCTCTCCCTCTTCTCCAGACCAAAAACTCTGTCCTTGCTGCTCCCTGGGGTTTCCAGTGATTCAGGCTGTAGAAGGGTCCAACCCTCTGACTTCAGGGTCTGAACAGCCTCTGCAGATGGTTACAAGGCTCAGAGCAGTGAAACTATGTTCTGGAGGTATTCCTCCACCCTTCTCTCCCCAGCAGCTGAGCTGACTTTGGCTTACTAGCATTGGTATTTAAAAGACTTTCAGATGTGTGTGGTCCCTGTAAAAATAAATCTCCAAAGGAAACAAATGTTATGTGGTGAAAGTCTGCCAAGTCCCCGTTGCTTATTAGCTCATAGTATTATGTAGAGACTTAACTCTATAGTCTGATATAGATAATTCTTCGATGAACTCTCAGCTCTTTTGAAGATTCAGGTTTAAAGCCTGTTGCTCTGTAGGGTCAAGACTGAGGCATTGGCTTTATGGGCTTTTGGATTCGAGTGCCTTGACATGTTTGGCAGAGCCCTGAAATAGTGATTTGCCATTTCAGAGGGTTTTGGCATGTAAGTTCACATCAAGTGAAGCTTTCAAAGCAGTGATCAGGGATGACATTTTCAAAGCAGTCCAGGACAACAGAGGTTAAAATAAGAAATGTAATTAAACATGTGTATCTAAATAGACTGACTTGAAAATGTTGATCTAAGACTTCTTTCAAAAGAAGTGATCACTTGATTTAATTTTTCCAGAATTCTCATCTGTGGTGCAGCCACATCACAGCTACTTATCACCCTAATTTACATCCTGATGGGGGAACATGCTGTACTATCAGATGCAATTTTTTTTATAGAGGTCAGGATGATGTATAGCAAAGCAACTGGGCCTTGACATAGAGTACTTAAGACTGCAACTCCTAATGATGCTAGGAACTGGATTTCCTAGGTATTTGTGAGTAAGTTAGCACAAAGCCTTAATCTCTTACCTGCAGTCTGTCCCTTTCCAAAGTATCACAGTTGCTCAACAAACATGTCTTTATACAGGTTTGGTTACACAGGCAAAAGTCTAAATGTTAGCTTCCTGGAAGGAGGATGATTCACCTGATTTAAAGCAGATAATTTAATCTGAAGAGCTAAATTTATCTTTCCTTTATAGCGAAATAAAATTACTGATGGGAAGAGTAACTTTTTTCCACTTCTCAGTCACTCATGCTGCCTAAAATGGGTTAGAATATGGTGTCTCAGAGGGTGTCTCTTCTGATGTGTAAATAGGTTTTGACTAGCATTAACTCCTTAAGGCTGGTGAAGAAGCTTTTGTGCCTGACCAACAGATGAAGTCAGGAGCAGGACCGTGCATTCATCAAAGAGCTGTTTATTTTCTATGCCTTATTGCATAGCCCAGCCAATGTCTGTAGTATGAGCTGATCCTGCTCTTGTTTGTAGAGAAGCAAATATGGTTGATTCCACTGAGAAATGTGAAATCAATCTGGCTCCAGGGCTCTTCACCTCTGATGCTCTGGCTGCTGAGATCCTTCTTGCCTTGTGCCAGTATTAAAGGACAACTGTACTGAAGGTGATTTGGGCACCTTTTAGTAATAACTCGAGGCTTTACCGAAGATGAACATTGTCATCATTGGGTATAGAAACCTTATCCTTCATTCAGGAGCAAATACCAGGTCTCTTGCTGGAGTAGTTCTGCTTTTAAAAGGAAGTGCCCGTGCTCCAAAAAGCTTCTGGCCGTGTCCTGAGCAGACATGTCCATATAGACATGCTTCATCTTCTCACTAGCAGGCATGGTCTCAGATCTGATCTAGTTGAAGCTGTCCCTGCTCACTGCAGGGGGGTTGGACTAGATGACCTCTAAAGGTCCCTTCCAACCCAAACCATTCTATGATTCTAAGTTAAAAGCCATCTGTTTGTTAATGCTGTTTGCCACTGTTTGCTGTCCTTAGAACTCTCTGTACAAGTTAAACTGGAGAGATAAGTTGTACAATCCTACTGACCGCATGGGTTTGCATCACCCTGCCAGGTTACCTGGGGGTAGTATCCACATCCTTAGACATCAACCCCAGCAGTCTGTCTCTTCTCTCTCAAAGCTCTGTGTACAACTGAAGACTGAATTTGTTAATTTGTTTTCTGTTTCTCTGTTCTTGCTGTTATAGTACTTAGCACATGCATAATGATTTATGTCTCTGGTACATTTTAAAGTATAAATAAATTGATACTACAGCATTATTGTGGTATAGGGAAGAATTGTTAATCCTGGACAGATGAAGCACATGGTGATCAATAGCTGGGTGTTATCTAATTTGGAATGGGATCTAATGGGAAGGAGAAGGCTTAAAGTCCCACCTACCTCTTGCATCTGCATACAGAGACTTACTGAAATATGCCTGGAGAGCACAGACCCTGGTCTTTCCTGTGGTCCTCAAGTGCTAATTCTTGAGGAAGGATGAGATCTATGGTCTCCTCTGTAGCAATCCCAGAGGAGATTGCTACAAGCACATAAGGGAGCAGCTAACAGCTTTAGCGGAGGATGCATGGGAGCTTTTGCTGAATAAAAGGTTGGTTCCAGGGAATACAAAACTTTTTGCAGATGTCATGTATGAAAGTTGCTGGCAAAAAAAATGAGCTTTCAGTGGGTTTGGTCAGTGTTGCCTGGACTAATATGTACAGGGCAGACAAAGCTGGAATAAATACTAACTTTTTCTGTGTAAATGTGATACTACTGTGATGTGCCAAAATGACAAAATCTGATGTTTTCATTCAAAACAGACACTGTTGTTAGGAAAGATTCCCTTCTATGGATGGGAAGACCCTCCCATTTCCAAATCCTGCTCTTTTCTAAAATAAAGATGGGACCAGCCCCAGTGGGGTTAGTGGTGCTGCTCTTCTAACTGCAGGACAGAAATCTCCATCCAGAAAGCAGGTGAAAGATTTTGCTGTGAAAGAGCCCAGTACGATTTTGTAACAGCTGAGTCCTCCTGCAGTGGAATTGGAAAATAAACTTCTTTTAGTTTGGGACATGAGCCAGGCTGAATCTGTTGGGTTAAGCTTGTGTCGAGTGACTCCATCCTGAACCCCTTGGGGATTTGAATGAACTGGGATTCAGAGCTCTGGCTTTGGCTTATGTCCAATGTTAACAGAGAAAAATTATTCAGGGATGCTGCATGCAGAACTACCAAGTGAATTCTCCCTTTCTGCTTGCCAGTGTAAACCATGAATACTGCGTAAAACCAGTATGGGAGCAGGACTGTGCCCAGTTCCACTGGTCAACTTTTTTCTTAGTTGCTGTTCTAATGTGGAGTTGTGCCAGTATTGTAGCACTCTGTAGGACTGCAGCCATGACCTCCCTGTACTGGTAATCCTATAATATTGGTGCATTAGTCCAATTATGCTCTTTTTTTTGGTGGGGCCAGATGCTTCCTTGGTGAAGCTAGAGCCAAGGGGAAATTTGCATCCTTTAGAACATCACCCCAAAACTTGCCCCTGTGAACTTTTTGTTTACCCATCTGCTAACATATTCCAGCTCCGGATGAACACACCCTTTTTCTTCCCCTCTCAAACACAGAAGACTACAAGGCGACGACTGATGAGAGTAAAAACCACCGAGGCAAAGTTACCGTGAAGGGACCGAACAAGGCACTAGGACCTAGGAGGCGTCTCATCCACCCTGGCAGGAATTTCTTGCTTGGAGCTCAGACAACAAAGGCAGAGTGAGCCTGGTTTTCTTTCTCTCAGCATCTCCACCCTGCGTGCTGAAAACCGGTGAGTAGAGCTTTTCTGAGTGACTTGCATGCAGAAAAGTAACAGATGTCAGATAAAGGAGGAATCTTTCTCTTGGTACCTTACAGCATCTGCAGTTCATTTTAAAATCAAACCCCCTTGCATCCTCTAATTCCTTCCCGAAGTTGCTTGGATGTTTCATTGTTCAGTGTATGACACCAGACTGAATCTACCCCAACTGGTATCGTGGCGAAAAGGTTCCCAACTTGGGGCTTCTGTGCAGATTGCATTGTCACCTTCTGCATTATTGCAGACTGGGGACAATGATTTTTCTTGCACAGGTCACGTTGACATTGTAAAATACAGGGAAGGAGCTTCGTTCTGGCAAATGTAAGGGGTGGGGAAGAGATAGCAACAGCTTCTCTTGGATTTATACCTGGCTGCCAAGTGCTGGTGTAAATCCCCTTTCTGCCCTGTGTTAACATGCAAGCAACATACGTGGATTGCGTGTTCCTGGTTGTGCTGGGGGAGTGGAAGGGTCTTTTTATTGCGGGGTTGGGGGTCCTCCTCCTTTTGTGTTGGGGTTTGGTGCAGGAGGAAGGTTGCTCTTGAGTGTAAGCTAGAGACGGTGCAGAAATCCCTGCTTGCTGGGTGCCAGCTCAAGTCTCAGCTCTTCTGTGCTAGTGGCTTGCGCTGGGAGCCCCCCATGCTCAGAACAATGAAAGGTGAGCTAGCAGGGGCGGCGTGTCCCTTGGGCAGGGGCACTTCCAGCAATTACATCACTTAAGGCTGGAAGGGGGGGGTGGAAATATCCCCTTTATTTTCTCCTCCTCATTAAACAGGAGCAGAAATGCAATTCAGAGGAGACTCGGGCTGTGAAAAGAGCTTATCGAAGCCTTGTTTCAATGACAGGTTTTTCTTTCCAGTCATTTCTTAGCGATGTAGGCTGGTCCTGGGAATTGATTGATGGGCTAGGAGGGGGCTGCGGATAGGGGGAAGGGTGGGCTGGATCTCATTGCTAACCCTTATTGAACAGGCTGTCACAAAGAAACTGCTTATTCCCCTGTGACCATTCTTTCATAAATGCCAGTTTATTCTAATGTTAAACATTCAGATGCTCTGGTTCCTTCCGTGATTCGACAGATTGAAGGGCTGACTTACTGGGATCTCCTTGTTTTCTGTTGCCAAAGGAAACCTCACAGGGCTCAGAGGTTTAATTCATTGCCAACTGGTGTTTGGATGAGTTTTTGGGGGCTGAGTTGATTGCCATGTATCCCTTTGGCCCCAAGTCCCAATTTACTGCACTTTGAAAACTCCCAGGTGCAGGAGCAGACAGCTCTCTAGAAATGTGTTCCCTGCCCCCAGTAGTTGGATCCCTTTCAAAATGCGAGGACCACTCCTACCCTCAGTCCCCAGAATCAATACAAATCTGGGTCGGCGCTTCCCAAATACATCTGTCCTCCTCCAGACACAGCTCTTGCAGTAGTGCCGTTCTTCTCGCTGGATTGTGGCTCTGCTTGGCTCTAACCTGTCCCTTTGCACTCCTTCTCTCCCCATCTCCTTCCTGCTCAGCTTCAGATCTTTAGGGTTCACCAAACTATGGAACTTGATTTTGGACACTTTGACGAAAGAGACAAGGCGTCCAGAAACATGCGAGGCTCACGTATGAACGGCTTGCCCAGCCCCACTCACAGTGCTCACTGTAGCTTCTACAGAACCAGGACCTTACAGGCACTGAGTAACGAGAAGAAAGCCAAGAAGGTGCGTTTCTATCGCAACGGGGACCGCTACTTCAAGGGGATTGTATATGCCGTGTCCTCTGACCGCTTCCGAAGTTTTGATGCTCTCCTGGCTGACCTGACCCGGTCCCTGTCCGACAACATTAATCTGCCTCAGGGAGTCCGTTACATTTACACCATCGATGGGTCGCGGAAGATTGGGAGCATGGATGAGCTGGAGGAAGGTAACTAGCATCGATGTCTGGCGCAGTGAGGAGGCGGGGTAGGAAGGGGGCTGTACCACTTGGGTCTGCCGTTAAGGTCACATTTCCTCAGGCGTGCGGGTGGGGGGGGGATGCTTCTGCCCCTCTGTGCTGAACCTGCCTGTTCGCCTTCCCCTCCAGAGAGGCGTGGGAGAGGGTGGCATCGCAGGGGCTGGCAGCCCCCGGGTGTCTCCCAGCTCAGTGGGGTGCAGATGCACCAGAGGGGTGTGTCTTACTCTTAGCTAGACATGGCAGTGTCCATCACCTGGGGGGCTGTCTGAGGGTGTCCCATGTCTGTCTGGGCTTGGGGGGCGGTCCCAAATGGGTGCAGGGGGTGGCTGAGGAGTGATGTGGGTTTCCCACTGGGGCGGATGGGTATGAATGGAAAAGCGAGGGGTGCTGGGGATTCGTGTAGTGTGTGTGTAATGGGGGCGGGAGGGATTTACGCACTCTGTGTATGGGGGTGTTTTGAGGGGTTTGTGTACAGGGGTGTGGTCAGGGCTGTGCAGGGACTTGTGTGTGTGGAGTGGGGTGTTGGGGTGCATGCAGTGTGCGTATGCTGGATGTGTGGAAGGTGGGGTGTTAGGGGTTTTTACAGTGTTTGGGGAGTCTGTGGGAGGGTGTGAGAGCTCACACAGTGTGTTTGGGGGGGGAAGGTAATGAACAAGGTGTGTGTATGGAGAAGGGTGTTTGGGGGGGTTGCACTCAGTGAAATTTGGGGTTTTATACATGTGTGTGGAAGAAGGTGTAAGGAGGGTTAATTGCAGAAGAGGTGTTGGGGTTCCTTGAGGGGGTTCATGCAGAGGGTGTGTGTTGGTTTGTGCTTGGGCATG
>VZTV01103468.1:0-16623 GCA_013400875.1 Anhinga rufa | reverse complement strand
TTTCTGTTCAGTGAATTACAAAACCTTTCTATTGTTTGATTTACTACAGGAGAGAGTATTCCTCCTAAAACCTCCACTTTGTATTTTGCTGTACCCATCCTTCACTCCCAATAAAGTCAGAGGATCTGTCGGAGGCACAAGAGGAATCAGGTGTATCACTGGTTGTCGGAAGGATGAAATATTGGCTTCCTTTCTATATAAACCCCTACACTGAGAAATGATAGAGATAAAAGACAGATACATTGACAAGATATTATCAATATGCTCATTTCTAGAATTAAGCATTTATCATTTACTGAAAAGAGCCACTAAATCATTCCTGTGTCATGGTCCTGATTTGCTTATAAGATACTTTCCAAGGCTTAAAACACACACACTGAATAGGTAAAGTGAATTTGAGGGTCTTTCCCACAATCCCCATATAATTTAGGAAGTACAGCAATCCAAAAAGTGCTGATTCATTTGACACTCACTGTAACTTCCCACAATTTCACAAGTGTTTTATGTTCCTTAATAAATCATGTCCTTCTCTGACAGAACTTAACCTTGATTTTTTCTAATTTAAGTGGAAATGTGTTTGCATAAGATAGCTACTTTTCATACAGTAGGCCTAGGTCACAAAAGCACTAATCCTTAAATGGTAGTACTTTTTAGAATTAAAGAGCTAGACCATCAAAACTAAGTTATCGAGACACCTTAAAAGAAGTTCTGCTTTCTCTGGTAGAAGCTTGCATACCTGCAAATTTGATCCAAATTTTTTTAACCCTGCTGACAGCCATCTTTGGGAGCACTCCAGTACTCATACAAGAAACTTGAAAACCATCACTAGAAGTTTGATCTGAACAGGCACAGCAGATTTTCTGTGTGATTTAACAAGGTTAGCCTTTTTATTATTTTTTAACAGAAGTGCAGTATTTAAATCTGCAGAGTAAATATGTTGGCAGGAGTTGTAGTTAAAGAGACATCTCATTTTCTTCAGCATAAAATAAGCATCTATCATGCTAAGGTCTGCAGTATGTCCTTAGTTTGACACCAGTCACTGAATTGTTTTGAATGCAGCCTGCACTAATGCTAGCCAAAAGAAGAAAAAAGGAAAATAGATGGCTAGAAAATATATGTTTATTGGAGAATAAACTCTGGAAAACAGAGCTCCAGTCCATGGAAAGTAGGACTAAGATGCCATTTGTAAGCAGGTGCCACCTCTCTGCATTACAATGTTGTCTCTTCCATGTCACTAAGTAGAAGCTCAAGCTTACCTAGATGAGACCAAAGCACTGAATTATAGAAAAGGGAACTGTCATGCCGAAGAGATGAGAAGCCATGTATTAGAAAATGTGGTGTTATTCAGGCTCTCATCTTGTACACTTTCACTAAACTTTAAATACTTTTAAACACATTTAAACTTTGATTTTTTTCAAAAGTACTCTTCCTTTGAGGCTCGGTGCTTTTTCATCTTTTTGGTATTGGCTACTCTTGCACTTACTCTATGTTTTTGTGCCTTCTACATTATTTTCTCTGTGTGACAATATTTTATGAACATGCCACACGTGACCACATATACTAAAAAGTGCTACATTATGTTTCCTTTGCATCTAACACTCTTCCTAAGCAGCTGCAGTGCCATAAGTGATATGGGACATTTATTTGCTATAACAGTATGATAAACTGTTGGAAAGTATTGAACTTATAATTGCAGTGATTGTATTCTTCCATGTTATACTTGCTAAAAGGACTTAGCAATGTTGATAGGACTGATATAAGAGGGCTGAGGTTAATTTAAATATAATTTTCTTCTAAAGACTCATCTCAAGAGTGATTTAAAATTGAGGGGAATTCAGGGTAGAGGAGACATTTTGAGAGGTGCCAGTGAAGAGTAATTTAAAATTTTCATTTTTCTCTTGAGTATAATAGCAATATCAAGAAAACAGAAAGGAAAGAGCTAATCACTGGACTTGTTCTGTCAGGCACTGCATTATTCCTGCTGTAATTCAGATCTAAACTCCACTCTGTGGAGGGCACTGCTTACATTTTAGTACCTTTTACAGGCTACCTAGAGTGTTTCACATTGCATAATGGCTACTTTATTAAAAGGAGTCATCAAATTAGTTTCTGAGAAATATGTGATAGCTTTCATAGTCATACACTACAAGCTGTTCCACTGAAAGTTTAGCAAACACCCTTCAGGCATCTGTTTTAATAACACTTTGCAGTGGAACCCAACCTCTTAGTTAACATATTTTATTCATGGATTATCAAGTTTACATGTTTTAAATATTTATGGAATTCATAATCCCATATGGTCCTTACTGTGATGTGTGATACAAGTGTTTAATGAGAAAGTGTGGACATATTTACATAAAAATAATATCTGCTTTTTCCTCTCAATAGAGCTGGATTGCTCTATTGAGTAAACTGCAGTGATGACACTGATTTTTGTCTCCTTTGTTCTGCTTTTTAGTTTGTTTAGTCTTCAATCAATTTTGAGGTTTCTAGCACCACACAATTATCAAAACAGCATTCTGGTTGAGAGCAGGCTTGCAATATCCTTATAAAAAGCTATACTTTGTGTCTGTTAGTATTTCTCAGGATACAGAATGGAACCAGATAGGCCTTTTCTTCAGAGTACAGGACTTTCTTTAGCAACATCATACCTTTTCATACATTCTTAAAGAAAAATCCAAAACAGGGATCCTGGCCTTTCAGTTTGCAGACATACCTAAGCCAATATATCTAATTAATTCCTCATTAACTTTTGTGCTGGAGAGGAAGATATCCAACGAATAGGGAATAGAAAGAAAAGAGTTATACATATACAGAAACTTAATTTTCTAACTATATTTTGCAACAGCTAAACAACTGAGATGGGCTTATGAGTGGAGGTAAAGATGGAATATTGCAATAAAAGCAGAAGATAGTGGGAGTGTTTCTGTCTGAAGACAGAAAGATGTATTTGAAATGAAGAGAATTTCAACTTCATCAAGAATCAACAAGATTTCATCTTGTAATGCAGACAGAATCAAAGTTAAGGAAACTCCCAAATTGGTGGAATGAGTATAGGTAGTATGATATAATGATGAAAAATGATAAAGGAAACTAAGTGGTTAGTGTGATTATCTGAGGAGCTATCCCAAGAAAACCTTGAAATGTTGGACAGGGTGAACAGCAAAAAGGAGTCACAGTTTCTTTCTGGTTGCCTATAGCTGGTTATGGGACCACGAGATGAAGGAGAAACAGTAACAGTAGAGAACATAGTTTATGCCTGGAGAGAAAGGGGCCTGATGCCTTCTTAAGCTCCCCCCTTCACACTTTCATTGATTCTGCCTTGAGAATGTATTCAAAGCTTTGTGAACATCCAAAGACAGACTGCAGGCGAAGATGCAAGATGGGAAAGGAAGATCTCGAGCAGAGAAATAAACCAGAATGCCTCCCTTGAAAATAAAATACAGCGGGTATGTTTTTTGTTCAATAGATATTTGCATGTTGATCAAACTCCAGAGAAAAGGAATGGGGAAAATTGCCTATATTACAGAAAAAAGTCCCACCTGCCTGTCTTACTCATGTCTATTCCCCTCACTTTCCTGAACAGTGGGAAATGCACTCCTATGATTCCCTATAGCCACTACAATCTTTTAAATTATTTTCTTTTAAACAAAACAAAACAAGACAAAACAAACAAAACAACCCCCCAACTTTTAAAGTTATTTAAAATAACCAAATGATCCTTCTTAAAATTTTCTGAAGTATTCTACTCTTTCTGTGGTTTTCCTACAGATGTATGTTCTTTGAAACTAGGACTTTTTGTACTTTGTATCCTGAAAAACACTGAATATAATAACGTGAGTCAATATCTTAATCAATGAAATAAATGTTATGGTAAATCCTTCATGACTGACCCTTACATGAATAAAAATTTTGCACATAAATCAACCTCATCTTTTAGAGAATGAAATTTTATTTAGTCAACAGGAATTAGACAGACAATTACAAATTTTCCAAGCTCTTATTGACATTGTTGACACATCTAGTGGGATTCATAATTTGAGTAGAAAAATAGCATGATAAAATCCCAGAGGAAGACATAATTTTGACCTTTCCTTTATATATATATTTTGCTCTTTCCAGAAGATGTAATCTAAATACCAGTTAAACTACCAGCTGAATATTTTTTCAAAAAATTGTTCCAGCTGTGAAGCTTTGCAGCCACATCATTAGGATTAACTTGTGATCTAAATGCTATCTTGCAGCTCAGCTATCTGCTAAATATTGGATGCTTCTCTGTGGAAACCATTTTATTACTTGCCTAAATATTTCATTCAGAACACTCATGTGAACAACTGGCTATGAGAGAACACAGAAGGAGCCTGGAAATGTACACTGGAAAAAAAAAAGAAAAAACAAACCAAAAATGAGGCTGTAGGTCAGCAAGCAGCCAAGATTTTATGACCTTTTTCAATTCCCAGCATTTAGAACAAAGCAGATCAAATGAGGAAAAATTAGGGATGGAAGATACATATCGTCTTGAAAAATGGACAAGATAAGATAGCCACATGTAACAGCTGTATGTGGAATTTAACCTTGTGAGACCAATGGACCTTATGGTTAGCCTCTTTGGCAATGTGGACACTTCACATTACAGTTTTTCATGAGCACTGTATGTGGAAGAGTAGTCTGGAAGCAATGTAATCAGTGCAGAGTACCATTTTAACCAGTTAGCAAACTTCTTGGAAGGCTAAACAGAGGATTCCACAAATCGCTATGCAGTCTCTAGTTGCAGAATTACAGTAGTAGCATGGTATTACCCTGTGCAATGCAGACATACCCTGAATATTGTCGACCATGCTTTAACGTCTTATAGGACATAGTAAAGATGCTCTGCCCAATTATTTTTACTCTAGTCTGTTCAAGTTATTTGTCCATCCATTCAGATCTAACTAACTTAAGCAGCAGGTATTCTGAGGTAGAATTCATGACTGTCTAAGAAAGTATTTTTTACAGAGAAAATGAATTATCCCTCTACAGAAGAGAATAAGGCAAAGCATTGATCAGGAAGGAAAAGAAGTCCTCATTCACCAGTATTTTCAAAGTCAAATCTCTTTTCTCATTTAACTTTCTTAATGAAGTTTGCTTTAGTTATATTTTTTTTTGTTGCCTTGTCTGTAAACCTATACTAATTTATTAGCCCTTCTCTTCCATAATAATTTAGGGTCATTGCCCTTTTTAAGGCTATTTTCACACAGAAGATAACACAATATTAGGGTGCTGTGTCCTAATTAACTGCCATTGGTTCCACTGCAATTTCTGGGCTGCATTAAAAGGAGTGTGGTCAGCAGGTGGAGGGAGGTCATCCTGCCCCTCTACTCTGCCCTGGTGAGGCCGCATTTGGAGTGCTGTGTCCAGTTCTGGGCCCCCCAGTTCAAGAAGGACAGGGAGCTGTTTGAGCAAGTCCAGTGGAGAGCCACAAGGATGATCAAAGGACTGGAGCATCTCCCTTATGAGGAAAGGCTGAGACACCTGGGTTTGTTCAGCCTGGAGAACAAAAGACTGAGGGGGGAAATTATCAATGTTTATAAATATCTAAAGGGTGAGTGTCAAGAGGATGGGACTGGACTCTTCTCAGTGGTGCCCAATGACAGGACAAGGGGCAATGGGCACAAGTTGGAACACAAGAACTTCCACCTGANAAGGACTTTTCCAGCCTCCCATGCTCTGCTGGGTGCACAAGAAGCCGGGAAGGGAGGGGGCACAGCCAAGGGAGCCGATTCAAACTGATCAAAGGGATATTCCATATCATATGACGTCACGCCCAGTATATTAACTGGAGGAGTTGGCCAGGGCAGGCAGCAATCGCAGCTGGGGAACCGACAGCGTCTGTCGGCAGGTGGTGAGCGGTTGCACCGCTTGTGATTTTCTGGGTTTTGTTCCTCTCCCTTGTTCTTTTACTTTTAATTATATTATTATTATCCTAATCATTGTTATTATCATTAGTATTTTATCATTACTCTTTTATTCTGATTAGTCAACTGTTCTTATCTCAACCCATGAGTTTTCTTGCTTTTGCTCTCCCGATTCTCTCCTCCATCCCACAGGGGTGGGGGGAGTGAGCGAGCAGCTGCGTGGTGCTTAGTTGATGGCTCGGGCTAAACCACGACAATCAGGAAGCTTGAACAACAGTGGGTTGCACCTTCTCTATCAACAAAGCCTACAGAGCTGGATTTGGGGCCATGCCTATCTATACCTTTTCTGTTATCCTTTCGTTCAGTCAAAAACTAGCTAACCAAATAATTACTTCTCTATCTTCTGAACTACTATGCAATACGAACAGTTATTTGTACCAAAGCAAATGCTCTTCTGCCAACTGAAAAAAATGATGACTGTTACAATGTTGTGTAAGTTCAGATGCATACAATTGAAATTCTGTGCTGCATTGGCCTGAAAATTTGACCTATGAAATAGAGATGGCAAATTGCATTTGCTTCAGAGACAACTGCAGTAAACAAGCACAATGGCTTTGCAAAGTTTATTGGATGCAGTCATTATCTATTTAATTTGGTTTCATATGTGTTGGATATCTGCAAGTATAAATGAGATGGTTAAATCACTCAAAGGTTTTAAGTATTTTACTTACACAGGCTGCTTAATATCCACATTTTGATTCTTTCTCTGCATCATCATCAACAACAATAGTAATAGCAGCAGTAATAATAATCCAGCTGGAAATAATTCTTTGATGTTGTTTGTGTGGCTAATTGTGAGAACATAAAATAAATCCTACTTCTGGCATATCTGCCAGCAGTGTCTGTTTACTTCTGAAACTGTGAATACACTTTGGATCTGTGAACAGTAGTTGCCTTGGAGAATATGTTTTACATAAACATTGAAGGAAAATTGGTCTATGGCATGAAAAGAGACTTAACCTTTGTGTATTAGAAAACAGATGGGTCAATAACAGGGTATGGTCTTTATTATGTCTTACTCATTATTTTTATTCCATCCAAAAAGCTGAAAAAGTCTGAGATACCATACTGTTAAATGTGCCTTTTTTGAAATGAGAGCTTATTCCATGCAGAAACTGGGAAAGTTAGGTTATTTATCAGATTTCTTATAAACCACAGATAGCTGAGAGTGTGATTATTCTGTGAAAATCTGACAGCTATTGACTGTATGATGATTTGCTCTGTGTTTACTTATGACTAAGAATTAATTGCCAGCAGATTTTGTATTATTAAATAAAGGCACATTTAAACATCATTAATTAAACCCCTTAATCCTTTATGTTAAGGATAAGTAGTTTATAAACCATAAATCAAAGTTGAATAGCTACTATGAACATTTTCTTAATATCTTGGAGGCAACTGCAAGCACTTCAGTAGGCAATATAGTAGGTTATAGCTTTATTTTAACATCCTCAACCTTTATCGTCATTGATTAGCTATGCATTAAAATGTTTGTTAGCTATTTATTAACCTGTTATAAAGTACTTGTACATGTCTACATTCACAAAATTCTAGGTGTGATCCAAAGGACAAAAAAAATAAATGCTTGTTTGATTTTCCTTTCTAGGTATGCTGGAACAGAATGAGATATATATGTGGGAAAAGCAGAAATGTTCCCAAAAGTGCTGATGAGTCATCACCCCAGGTCTTAGTGGCTGGCTTTGAACACAGGGTAGTCACACAGAGTGTAAGGAAAATATTTTAATATCTCATGGAAAAAACATGTCTGCAGGGAAGTCATCATGAAGAGGTTGAAGCACAAAAGGTCAACTTACAAAGCAGGCACAGGTCTTACATTCACTGACTTTGAAGGATGAGTTTCTATACAGTGAATTGGTATTTTCATAGGGGTCTCCCCTGAAGACAGGTATGCAAATCTTAAGGGAGTGTACTGGTTTGGGGTGGGATAGAGTTAATTTTCTATATTATTAAGTAGGGGGCTCTGTTTTGGATTTGTGACCAAAAAGTGTTGATAACACATCCATGTTTTAGCTGTTGCTGAATAGCCCTTACACAGCATCAAGACCTTCTCTGTTTCTCATGCTGCCCTGCCAGTGAGGAGGCTAGGGGTACACAAGAAGTCAGGAGGGGACACAGCTGGGACAGCTGTCCTCAGCTAGCCAAAGGGATATGCCAGACCATATGATGTCATGCTCAGCAATAAAACCTGGGGAAAGAAGGGTGATGTTCAGAGTTATGGTGCTTGTCTTCCCAAGTAACCATTATGCACGATGGAGCCCTGCTTTCCTGGAAATGGCTAAACACTTGCCTGCTGATGGGAAGCAGTGAATGAATTCCTCATTTTGCTTTGTTTGTATGCACAGCTTTTGCTTTACCTATTAAACCGTCTTTGTCTAAACCCATGAGTTTTCACACTTTTACCCTTCTGAATCTCTCCCCCATACTACTCAGGCAGTGAGTGAGCAGTTGTGTGGGGTTGAGCTACCCACTGGGGTTAACACACAACAGCCAGCCAACATTTTAAGCATCAGGACAGAAAACTGCTTGATAGTCCCTCCGTTGCCAGTCCATTAGCTCCACTTTGGAAGCTGACTTCGTAAATTTTTCCTATTGAGAATATGGCAGTAGGTATGCAGGAGAGAAATGGTTTGAGTCAGAGCCACCAGGTGGGAAGGGAAATCTTCAGGACATTCACAATAACAGAGGAATGAGAATCTGAAGCACAATGTAGAGTTAAGCTATACATATTGGATGTTATCCATCTAAATTACATTTCATTACATTGATTCAATTGCAAGCCACCTCCGATTTCCAGCTGGATACAAATATCTTCAGTGTTGTTATTGTTTCACCATCTAAATTAAATTCCCTGTTTGAAACTTTTTCCCCCTATTGATCTTTTTTTTTCTGTTATGACAAATCAATGACAGGCTACATTACATTTTCATCTGCTAGAAAAACAGGTTTCTTTCCAGGAGGCTCTTTATCCTTTGGATTAGGGATCTTTCTGTTACAAATTACCCCTTCTAGCAAGCTGCAGTGTATGGTCTGTATTCATAGGACAAAGCACTTTCTTGTGTTGACAAAATCTAATTTAGGTTTTACCTGGTTCACAAGATGGATAACACTCGCAGGGGTAAAGCCTCCCTGGTCTAAATAGTTAGGTGCAGACAATCATATGTTAGCTCAGTCTCTGCTCTGAATTGGTGGGATGCAAGCCAGATTGCATGTGAAGGTTGCATGTTAGTACTTGGCTGTCCTCACACCGCCAAGTCCTATCTCCCAGCTGGGCATCCACAGCTGACCTCTGGACAGGGCTCACCTCCTTGTGCTTTACAGTAAACCTGCAAGAACAGCCAGAGGCTGTGCAGGGAACATGACCTCCCATGGCCAAGTGCAACAGGTGTGACCATGCCATGGGGCACCCTTGCACAGGTCACCTGTGAGGCAGCCCTGGGCGTGGAGGGCTGGCAGGCAGGAGGCACATCATGCCACATGTCTGGTAGGGCTGGGAGCCTCTCCTTCGCTGTGGCATGGGCATAGCCAGTAACACAGGCAGAGAAACAACCAGCAACAAACTGAAGAGGAGAGCTCCTCACAAGTTTTGGCATATGTCCAAATTTGATCCATGGTAGGAAGGGATTTCTATCTGCCCGAACTGCTGTAGCACACAGAAGACGAGGTTATCAAAACACTTTCCAAGAGAAAGACAAAAATCAGTTGGCACTTTGCTGTCACCTTTTCTTCCCTTACTCTAGGATAGTTCATATACATGCACGTGCACATGCATGTGCGTGGGAGGGGGGGACTGCTGGGCAGGACAAAGTTAAAGTGAGAGGAATATTTTGAGTGGTTGCTGTTAGCTTTTTGGTTTAAAGAAGAGACTTGTGTTTGGTTCTGAAAATATTTTAGCTTATAATGATAGAAATAATTTAACTGCTCCTCTGAAAGCAACATTTCTAACTCTCAGTCTTTCTTTCCATGCAAAGTAACCATATGGTGGGAAGTCAAGGTGACCTCAGACAAGGTAACCTCAGAATGTCTGATACTGGACTTGCTCTACCTTGCAGTGCATTTCTTCAGACAAATGAAAGAAACAGAAGTGTGGGGCACCAACTGAATTTTGTGACATCACCTCATGGAATAATATTTACTTCTTGTGTTACATGGCAGAAAATCTATTTGCAGTTTATGTTTTATTTCATTCAGCTGTTTTGTGTAAGCGTATGTTGCACATTAAAATATGCATATCTATGAGGACATATGTAACAGAAAAAAATCTGTTAATTTAGGATATATAAATAATACACATTTCCAAAATTAACAGGTACATATCCTTTGACAGGAAAAAACAGTCTGCAGACTGAATCACAGAGAAAAATACTGGATTCGATAAGGTTGTTCATGAAGTTAAACACACAGCTATGCCTAATGTACATTCTCTGTTCTAAAAATAGGATTATTTGCTCCATTGTGAAAAGAAAATGCAAATTCATAAGCTAAAAATAAGTCATAAGACTTCTCCTTCATGCAATAACAAAACTATGAGCTCAGCTTTGTTTTCACCCTGTATAAGACTTAGCTTATTCACACTTTACTTTCAAGTTGCTCTAGTAAACAATGCAAGCTGGGTGACATTAGAAGGCCTGAACTGAAAGCCCTTGCTGAGATGTGGGAGTTAAGACAGAATCATAGTAATCACAGAGGCTCAGCTTTGATTTAGCTATATGGACAATATTAAATGTTTTCTATCTAAGCTAAATACTTCCTATCATTTTTCCATTACTGAAAGAGCTTATGCCAAATAATGCCTCCTGAAATATAACACTCCAAAACTGCAAAACAAAAGTGTCATTCAGGGTTAAAATAGGGGGAAAGACTTTTAAAATCAGTTTAGTAAGCTGATGTGAATTGTGTACAGACAAATCTACAGTATCAGGATCTTGTGATAAACTTACAAGGGCAGACTCTTTAAAGATACTGCTATTCAACCATTCTCTCTGTCAAGGAGCTGCTTCTGGAATGCTGTAAACTGAATTCCAACCACTGAAGCACTTATTATGAGAAGAGTTAAGAACATGTAACCTTGGGACTTAACAGTTGTGAGGAAAATTGTCCAACTTGTCCACTAAGTCATAGAAGAAAAGCCTTATGTACACAGGTATAGGAAGAATTTTTTTCAGTGAATTTACATGGTTGTTCCAGTAAATATGCTGGGAAAGAGATTTAGCAAGGCTGGCAGCATCCATCCTTCTCAATCAAACAATGGCAAAAAAAGTTCTTAATTTAGGCAACATTTTCCAGGCTGCTTGTATTTGACCTGCCTGTGACCAGTCTGTCCAGGCTATTCAATGCAGCCACTAGTCTGACTGCTGTCTGGGAATTCATCCATTTCATCCCTCATATGCTTTAGGTTTCCATGCTCTGAGGTTCATCCTGTCCTGTCTGCTCTCAGACAGCACTTATGGCACTTATGGCTTATGACCCCGTCAGGGAAGTGGAACGGAAGACACCAATTGCTCCATAGCCTCCTTACTATATTTCTATGGCTCTGCTCCATGCAGCTTGAACATATCCTTTCTCATCAGCAAACCCATAACTCCTCAGGAGTCCAGTATTGCCAGGTGGTAGGAATGAGACAGAAACAAAAGCAATTATGAACAGCAAACCAAATGTCACTTGATATTTAAAGATTAAGTGCAAGTCCGTGCATATCATCATAAAAGAAATCCACTTCCAGATCACTCAGTCCCCTCTCTAAACTCCCCAACTTCTCACTTGTCTTTCTTGCAGCTAACTCTGCTTGTGGGAAGCCATGGGAGTCATATGCATTGGTTTCCCTACTACCTGAAGGGCTCAGAGCCGCTACCACTCAGCTTCAGCTGATCAAGATGCCTGAAGCAGAAAAATGGATGGCTTGTGTTTCTCTTGCAGCCCCTCTATCAGGTAACTCCTGGTAAGCTTCAGCAGATGATCACAGACTTCTGCTAGGTGACTTGCTTACCACAGCCAAGTGATCGTTCACAAGCCATCTTCCCCGTGTAAGAGTTTGTTTATCACCCAGTATGCATGGATTGATGGTGGAGCCACCTCAGTCTAACACTGCTCTGTTTATGATCCATGTTGGCATTCTTAGGAACATTTGCATTGTAGTTTCAGTGAAGATCATGCATTCATTTTGGAAGTGAATCTCCCAGTGGTCTCCTTTAACTGTGTTCTGGTTCACATCATGGAGCAGTCATAAAGCAGAGTAATTGGATTCCTTTTGGATGAAATTAAACTGGATGATGTGTCCAGGAGAAATCTTAGTGCATCCCAGCTGCTAGTGGGAATTCAGTCCCATGTGCTTCTCTCTAGAGCTAATCTGAAGCATCTCCTCATAAACCTCACATAGTTTGTTTTCAGTAGCAAGTTTTTGGCTCTACAAATCTGTTCCTATTGACCTGCATTATTTACTAACATAGGTATAGCCATTGCAATAATAGACTAAATGTTAGACAACAGAGAAAAGGAAGGGCTGTGTACTTAAAAATGAAACTGACTACTTGAAAAAGGTATATTGGACAGATTACATTCATAAAGATTTAGGAGTATGTACACACCACTCATTTCAGTTAGCTATAAGGTGCTAAATATCCCTCTGAATTTGGGTCGAAGTATTCATAACCTTACACAGCTACCATGTAGGTTGATTCTCCAAATCATCATACCAACACAGAGTGGTAGCTACATCTGTTACTCCACAGTGGTGAATGTGGTGGTGTCCTCTGGACCATCTCAGTGGCACATTCTTTCTATTACTTTTTATGCCATTTTCACAGAATTCCTTATGTCCTCTCATAGACTGGTGTAAATCACTGTCTGCAAGGGAATGTATGCAAGTTGAAACTGTCAGAGACTGCTAATAACTACCCATCTGTTTGCAGTTAATTCTTATCGGGCTCTAATGGCGAAAAATTGCACCACAAAGAATTGTTAGTTTTGTTTCTTCTTTGTCTTGGTACTCGGAAGGTTTGTTTACAAGGCTCTCTAACGTGCACCTGAACTGTACAAGGCTGAGGTGTACCTGCACGACCTGTTACTCACAATAGGATGGGCCAGTAGGAACAGGAAGGTCTTTCTGTGTTCACTTGACCTATTACCTCTCATAACAAAATGTCTTCTTCCAGTACAAAAATGATGATGTCTATACAGCCTTCCAAACAGCGTATGTTTTGTGGTAAAATGGGGAGACAAAATTGGCACACATGTTTCATGGAGGCCTAATATTATGTTTGGAATTGTGGACTCTAATAAAGAGACTGTTTAGCAGTCACCTCCTGAGGATGATAATGAGGTGCCTTAATTTAGATTGATTACCGCTAATTCTATGTAACCTTATATAGGGAAATCTTGAAATAAAATGCATAATGCACAAACTCCCTGACTCCTCAGTAGAGAAAGAGAAGGAGAAAATGTTACATAAGGTGACATTAATGTAACTCAACTTTTGTGGTTTTCTCATGTTTTGTCAAGAATTATTCAGGTAAAATAGGAAGAAAAAAAGCCCATCCTACAACAATATCTGCTTTATCTGGAGAAAGTCACATTCTTGTTCCTTGAATGAATTCCCATATCTTGTGCTCTAATCCAAACACTGATTAACAATTCTCCAGCTCTTTGTTTGTTTGTTGCTTTTTGGCAGACATTGTGGCTTTCATACTTTGCTCCTTAATTACTTGTCATTACACCCCCGATTGGTTTTTAAGACTCTCTCAGCACAGCTTCCACAAAAGATTCACTTTCAGAGTGTCTTGTATTATTTATTTATTTGTTGCCAGGCAATGTGGCCTGTTTACAAGGCCTTTGTCTTGTACCAGAAATAAAGCTAGCTGCAGAAACATAGAAAATATTTCCTGTACTCCACAAATATATTTAGAGAAGAGTTTTTCTACTGTTTGGCACTAGGTTCAGTAACTTTGGCCCCTGTTGAGGACTCCTGTCACTCCAGTAATGTGAATGGTACCCTTCTTCCCGAGGAAGAAAGAGGTCCTTGAGAAAAAAGCCATCAGAATAATTGTACTGTATCACCCATTGTTTTGGAATCCCTATTATGCTCAAGTGTATACTATATGAGAGGTGACTTCAGTCCATGGAAATCTGGCTAAGGGTCACAGAAGATGGGCTTTTATAACCCAAGCACTATCCTTGCTATCTCTCTGTGCAGTATGTTGCTGAAATGTTTGCTTCGAAAGGAGATGCTCAGGTGTAGCAGGGGATGCTGTCTAGTCTTGGAAGAGAGGGCCCTTGCCAAAACCAAAAGTTGCTCTCATTTTTCTCATCCCACTTGCAACAGCAGGAGCAGAAAGCCCTTCCCTTTAGTGATGTTCTCCAGCATTGTGTCCCTGTCTATTCTTGTCCTCCTACAGTAGAAGCATGATCTTGCCCAGGTTCCTTCTTTCTCCTCTTCTTTGACAGAAAGAGAGCAGAGAGAAGACAGGGGTGGCTCACAAAGTGCATTCCTCTGGTGATCAAAGCGTGTCAGCAAGGTGTGAGGACTATGTTATAGGCTGGAGTGCGTCGAGTGCTCTGTTGTGTGCCACAACAGATGAGAGAAGAGAAATCCTGTGGCAGAGAAAGATCCTCTTCACTATACATTGGCCTAAGGAACCCCCTTGTTTCCTCCCATCTCTCCCTCTCCTCTCCCAAGCCCCCAGCACTTGCTTTGTCATTGAGAAAAGGTGCAGACATAACTAACAGTATTACAATGGTGGCAGCTCTAACTGGACAGGATACTCATTGGGATTATAGGAAAAAGTAAGAGAGAAAAATTCATTTTCTGTGGTATAACTTTAAAATTACTGTGTTGGACAAAGACATTTAAGGATAACTAGAGACAGAGTGTACTAATTATAACCCAATCTGCAAGAAAATTTTGCTAATCAATAAAAGAAATAAATGAGGTATAGTTGGAGGCTGATGCACACTCCTCAAACTTCTGCAATGGATGAAGAAGACAATTGATTCAGTTGGAACTAGAGCATAGATAAGTGTATTACGTATCATATTGCATATCTCTAAGTGAAGTGTCTAGCCCCACTTGGCTAAAGAAGTCATTCCCCTCAAGCATCCCCAATTTTTTCTTTATGACTATTCTGTGCAGGAATATTGTACAGACCTGAAGAATGTTTTAAGTGTTATTGAAATGAGAAAAATTATCTTATCAGTAAAGGATTATTATTAAAAATAATAATGCTGATAACAAAATATCAGTAATAACAACAATAATAAAATGATTATGATAATCACTATGAATTGCCAGCTTCTTGTCTTAGCATCATAAATTAGGGAAGTGTTGAACCTACTGACATAATCATGAATCAATCTGTTAATATTACACTTAGCATATCCTTCCTGTGAGTTTCTCAAAACACTTTTCATTGAACAAGGAGAGTTGGCTCCAGGTTAAGTCATGTTCAAATGACGGACCTGAAGAGTCTAATGTCTGAATAAATAATTCAGAACTGTTGGTATGACAGTAGCCATGGGCTCTTCACTTTGACGGGCTGAGAGAGTTGGGGTTGTTCAGCCTGGAGAAGAGAAGAGACCTTATCACGGCCTTTCAGTACTTAAACTGGGACTATAGAAAAGATGTGGACAATCTCTTTAGCAAGGCCTGTTGTGACAAGACAAGGGGTAATGGTTTTAAACTAAAGGAGGGTAGGTTTAGACTGGATGTAAGTAAAACATTTTGTACAGTGAGGGTGGTGAAGTGCTGGAATGGTTTGCCCAGAGAGGTGGTAGATGCCCCATCCCTGGGAACATCCAAGGTCAGGTTGGACGGGGCTCTGAGCAACCTGGTCTAGTTGAAGATGTCCCTGCTCACTGCAGGGGGGTTGGACTACATGACCTCTAAAGGTCCCTTCCAACCCAAACCATTCTATGAATTTATGATTCTTTGTTGCTCTTTATTCTAAGGAGGAAAAGCAAAACAGTGTGGAAAAAATGTTCTCTGATGGCATGATAGGGTGAGAGAGTAAATCATGATGCTAGAATCAATTTCATGCACTATTATTTCTAAAACTCCACAACCACATAAATATGCCCTTAAATTTGGGAACTCATTTGAGTACTTTCCACTGACTACAGGGCTGGAGGTTTTGATCAAAGTACCACATAGTTTTTCCTAGTTTAAAATCCTATTGCATGATATAGTGAAATCTAATTATACTTGCTACTTTACTAAGTCCAGTTTCACACAGTGCATTGTTCTTATGGCTTTACTGAAGAGTGAGCTTTCTTGCATGGATATGTGTTGCAATGGCATCGCTGAACACAAGCAGGCAGCAAAGAGATACAGACTGAGCTTTTGGCCCAGTTCTTGAGTAAACCAAGTAACATTAGCACCATTGAGCTAAGCCTAGGAGACAACTAGGCTGCAAGTGATCTCCATGTGTTACAGAGAATCTTACAGAACTTTCCCAACAACACACCAAAGCTCATTAGTAAGAATGGAAATAATGTTACTCTTCCCTTGCAGCTTCAAACCCATACTGAATGCTTTCTGTCACAGCTAGAGCTGTTGTGAGGTAGTACCAACCAATTATACTGTAATTATTCATCATGCATTTTTTTTTTCTGCAGAGTAAAAGTATGCTGATTTTTTTATCAATTGCACAGCTCTGTTTCC